>OZ010580.1:113580071-113882571 GCA_963932145.1 Acanthosepion lycidas | reverse complement strand
CTAATCTTTGATAGTCATTATTTTTGTTGTACCAATTTCTAAATTGTAATCTTAGAAAAAACTATATTGTATATAGAACTGTCCTTAATTTTTTTGTAAGAAATTTCAAAGTAATATTTAAAAATATTAAGATTAAAATTAAGATTATTTTTGTTAAGTAAATAAACAGTACATTTTAACATTGACCAAATATATTGAATGTTTTAATGTTTATATTGATAAATATTTGATCTCCACTTTTTCACTCAAAGCAAGGCAATAAAGTCACTAAACACAAGAGGTTATTGAGTGTGAGAGAATACGAGAAAAAGAAAACATTAAGGGGAGAGGACATTAAAAGAAAAGAAATTAAGACAGAAGATAATGATTGATATTGCATTTAAATTTTTGAAGATCAAATTTGACTGAAGGCAGAAGAGAGGTCCACAAGCGAGAAGTGTACAAGAAACTTACATATCTGTTTATACTGTCCTTGTGGGTGGTGCCTTATTTAAATCTTGGTAAAGGATACTGACCAGTTATTGACCTTATCTAAATCTTGACCAAAGGGTATTCTTGTTTTTAAATAGGTACATGTAAAGAAGATAATGTTTCTGTCTATATTTCTGAAATTGTATTGTAACTATTTATACTATTTACATTGGACTATTGCCCTCATCTTTATTGTCATATTCACAATGTTTCAGCTGTTGTAGGTTCCTGTCTTCAAGTGGTATATGTTGGAATTTTGAACCAAACCCTATATTTTTGTCCACTGATAATGCTTTTGGCATTTTCATTTCTTTTGATCTTTATAGAAACAGTACAATACTTTGCTCAGTTATGACGAAATATTCTTTCAAAGTTTTCCTCATTTGAGGTTACAATAAAAAGACCTCATTTGTTCGTCAAAACTAAACATTTTGAAAACTTTCAAATAAAATTTTGATCTGTACCCTAATATTATGTATACCAGAATCTCCATTTTATCAAGTTCTTTACTTCTATTAAATAAAATCTTTTATAAAATTCTTTTAGTTTTTGATGATGGAAGTATAGTATTCCATTGTGCTAAATATATAAAAATTTAAGTCTACTATTTAATAGGCATCAGTTATTTGGTTTCAGGAGTTTTATATTTGCTTGTATTCTATTAACCAAAGATTAAAACAAACATTTGTAGTATGTCTTGGGGAAAAAAAAACAAAAAAACAAAACTAGAATATGTTTACATAAAATTATGATTTCTATGTATACATTGATGGTTTAATTGCTTAGGGAACTGCACAAGTATGACTACTTTATATAATTTAAACATACTTGATTGCCTTGATTTCCAAACTAATGTATCAGTTACATTGTTTTTTGGATTTGGATATAGCAGTGGATACTGGAAGTTTTTTGTTTTTTGCCTAATTCACTTTAAAAATTCTAAAATTCTCAGCATAACTCTACAGTGTGCATATGTCATCCTACCAACATTACAAATTTAGTCCAATGAAGGATGAAATGTGTCATAAGTAGACTTTTACCACTTTGTCATACATTTTTCCCAATACTGTTCTTGATATATAAAAATATATATCATTATCTCTCTCTATCTATCTATCTATATATATATATATATATATATATATATATATATATATATATATATAATATAAAAACTAGCTGTATTATTACTAAAGTATTTTAGTCATATTTACATTTTTGTTATATTTCTGAAGTTACCATTTCTGTTTTCATCAGTATTTGAAATTATATAGTGGGCTTTGTTGGCAACTACAGATTCAGGAATTGTTAAAAAGCATTTTAACTTGACTACTCCACTTATCGATGAAGTTTAATGAAAGCAGTTGATATTCTGATGGTGATTAAAGTGTAAAATATCCTCAGTAAATTTCTCAGATAAACTAGGAAAGAGACCCTTTGTGTGTGTGTGAACACTATATTGATAACATGATCTTGTTGATCAAGTAGAATATGCAATTTTTCATTCGCATTAATCATTGTATAATAATTAAATATAATGGTAAGTCAGTGTTTTGACCTGCAAAGAAAGGGAAAACATGTACAATGCTTTGATGAGTTATTTACCAATATTGTTAATTTAGAAAATTGATTAAACAAAAAAGAAAAAAAAAACAAACCACTCAGGTTTTCTGTTGCCGTATCTTGAACAGAAGTAGAATGATCATTTTTCAATTAGATATTTATAAACATTTTATTTTGTTTGTTATAAGATAAGCATATTGAACATATTTTTTTTTTTTCTATTTTAAAATTGTTTCTTCTGCTTAAACACCCACTCTTCAGTTAAGATGTAGCTTTTAATTCTGTAGGTCTTCAAGGTTCTTTCACTTCATTGAATTCCTTTTATTGATAATTCTTGTCTCTTTTATTGATAATTCTTGAAGATAACTTCTTATAAAAAGATTATGGTAAATATGATTATTCTTG
The DNA here is from genome assembly GCA_963932145.1 of Acanthosepion lycidas. Classification (NCBI taxonomy): domain Eukaryota; kingdom Metazoa; phylum Mollusca; class Cephalopoda; order Sepiida; family Sepiidae; genus Acanthosepion; species Acanthosepion lycidas. Next base: position 113,880,132 of record OZ010580.1, on the reverse strand, counting down.
TTCAATTTAATAGAATTACTCATCCACCTTTTCATATTTACTGCTTTAATAAGAGATGAATATCAATAATAGCTTTTGAAGTGTGAGGTAATGTTTAAAATAGCCACAAGTCTTAGAGTTTTGAAAAGTTGGTCTTTATTCTGAATCTATATTTGGTAATTCTGTATTTGGTTTCTGTCAATTTATATTTTAGTTGAACTAACAAAGTAAATATGTATTCAGAAATTTTTAAGTCATTGTATACATGATAATTTAGATATCATTATGTAGCTATCTTCACTAATTTACCAAAAAAGAGCATACCTTGATGAAAACATTTCCAAAACAATGTGTTTTTAAGACCAAAAAAGATGCTAAAAAAATCCTAATATTAATCTTTGGTTCCCCTGCTGATGCAAAAAAGAAACAGATTTTTAATGAAACTTTTAATGTGCTAGAAAGGATGAAAAAATTTAATATTTTATTAAATTTTTTTCATCCTTTTCTAGCACATCAAAAAATACTTTGGTCTTTCCTTTTAATAATAACATTTAGATGATAAAAATTGTTTTCATCTCTGTTTTTGCAAATTAGTGGAGATGCCTATTATTATGCTAATGTTTTGTTTAAAGGAAAGTTAGTTTGAAGTAGCTCAAGAAATTTAAGATTGAATTTATTTATTTACTTTTTTTTTTTTTTTTTTTTTTGTGAGTCCTTTTTTTGACTGTTTTGAAAACCTCTTATAAACTTGTTTCAAGTTTTTAAAGATATCTCTTTAAAAAAATAGTGATAGATTTTTGTAAATTCTTGGATACATTATCAGAATTTATATTGTTTTGTTAAATAGCTAAATGATGATAATCTTGCCTAAACAGAAAATAACTTGCTCTATCTGATTTTAAGTTTTTGAAAATGAAAATTGGCTGGAAAGCAAGATGCCAGAAGAGTTCCATAAGTGAGAAGTATGAGAGAAGAAACTGTTAGCATAGAAATTATAATTACTTGTTTGGAAATATTCTCCAATTTGTTGAGAACTATATTTCTTTTGGTATAGGGCTTCTATTGTTTGAAGAGTATATTCTGCCAGAGTCCATTATGTCATTTGAAACGTTATTTGATGAGATTGTTGGGAAAAACAGCTTGAAATGAAAATGTGGAAAAAGCCACGTTGATGTTGGAGGTTTCTTGGTGAGGACTTGCAGTTTCTCTGACAAACAATATGGCTTCCATTTTTTCAGGTCAACTGCTGATGTGCTAATGGCTATCACTGAATATTTATATCAAGCTCTTGATAATAATGGCTAAGCTTTAGCTGTGGCTCTAGATATTTTGAAGATAGTTTACAGGATTTTGCACGCTGGTCTTCTACGTAAGCTCCAGGGCTATGGTGTTACTGGATGTTTGATTTAATCCAATTGTTCCAGTCAAATCATGAAATGAAGGTTGTTTTAAACAGTCTTGCTTCCAAACCATTTCACATGAATGTGGGTATCCTACAAGGCTTTATCCTGGGTTCTATGCTGTTTCTGATCTTCCCCAGTAGGCATTTATGCTGATGACACTATCATTTACTCCTGTCTCAATAGCAAATCCATCAGAGTTGACAGAGTTAACCTGGCTGCTGCTCTACGGGGTCAGGAAATGGCTTGTAAATTTGAATGCCTCCCAAATGAAACTGCTCTCATTTAACCACCATGAAGAAACTTTCCTGCCCACCATCAGCATGGCTGATGTTTGACTCATGGGGAGCAACACACTGCACCTTCTTGGCCTCATGTTTTCAACTGACTTGAAGTGGAATGACTTCATCACATCAATAGCTGCATCTACTACAAGGAAAGTTGGGTCACTGTGTCCTGCCAGAAGGTTTTTTGATTAGAGTCCATCTTGCACATTTACAAATCTACCAATCAACTGTACATTGAATACTGTTGCCATATCTGGTCAGCTGCTCATGCTACTCATCTCAGTATTTTTGACAAAATCCAAAGAAGGATCTGCAGTGTAATTGATCCTGACTTGGCATCTCAACTTCAGTCACTTTCTCGCCAATGTGATGTGGCGTAGAACCCAGGATAAAGCCTTGTGGCTCCCCTCTGTCTATTCTACAAATATTTTCATGGCTACTGCACTGAGCTTTTTTTCTCTGGTGTTTTATGTTATGTTTTATTTTTTTGTGCTACTAGATTGGCATCTAGGTCCCACCCTTTTACTGTTGAATTAGGTAAATGTAACTGCCACTTCTACTCCAACAGTTTCGTCTTTTTTCACACTTTCTGCCTGTAGAACTCCCTTCCGTTTCCTTGTTTCTCTGATAACTACAATCTTCAAAAATTTAAATGCAATTTCAATTACCATCTTTTTCAGTTTTTTATCCTTTTTTCAGTCCCCCATATACCCAGCCTTTTCTCTCGCCTTCACTCTTTGTAACCTACTGCATACTAGTGGAATTCCTTTCTTGCTTGGGGTGAAATGATTTAAAAAAAAAAAAATCAAAAAAATCAAAAGACACAATCTGTTTTACTGAGTTTCTACCTATTTTCAAATCTGCTTGCTCTTTGGTCAGTGTCTCTGTCTTTGACATTTCACCCCATTTTTTTTTCTCAGCATTTCTCTGGGAACTCTATCCAATCCAAGGGTCTTGCCTGTCTTGAATTTTCACTATTGCTTCCACTTTCTTGGTTATCGCAGGAACATTTTCTTGCCTTCTCTGATAATTTGTGTTTATTTGAGTATAGAGGTGTCTGAGTGGATCTTGTATAGGCATTTACAGTATTCTGTCCACCTATCTAGAACTCTGTTTTTAATAACAATGGCTCTGGGCTTGTTGGTCCTTGTGAGAGGTTTCGGTGTGTTTTGCTTATTGTTACCAATCTCGAGGTCTTTCTTGATGACCATTGCTCTTTTGGTTACTTTTGGCATTTTTATCACTACCTTGTTAATAGTGTATGATATGGTGTTTCTCTTCTTTCAGTGCAAATCTTTTGTTCCACAACTGCAGGATTTTCTTTGTGACCCAGGCAAGAATTAAATATTTAATAAACTACTATACTAATTGACTCTTTTTCTTTTTTTAGTTTTTATTTAATCTTATAGCATTCTTCAGGTTGACTTATTTTTTGGAGTTCATAAGTATATAAATTTGCCACAGTTGTTATATCAGATATAGATTTATTAACATTAATTAAAACAGACAAATACTTATCAAATAGAGGAGCTTACGGTGATGGCAGTTGAATGTTATCTTTACTGTAATATTTTTATGTTACCAAATTGATGTCTTGTTTACCCCTTACTATTTTTTTTTTTTTTTTTTATATCAGTATTTATGGATGTTTTCCACTTATTATTCCTGTACTCTTTTTACTTCACTTGGTTTCATGAATATCTTCAGTCTGTCATTGTTATGATGAAGAGACTGTAACCTGGAATTGCCACTGCAAGGGAGATAATTCTTGTACAAGAAAAATTTGTAAAGATACACAAATATAGTTATATTTTTAAACACTGAGTTGAATATACTGTTATCCTCTATTTTGTGATATAATTTGAAAACATTGCTCACAGTGCTGGATGTTTTGTATGTATTAAATAAAGCATTTTGGTGAGATGGATTGTGAAAACATTTTTTTTAATATAGGTTACTGTTTGTAAATTCAAGTATTATTAGGTTGGTGCAAAAATAATTTCGTTTTCTCACATACTAACATATGTTAGAAAACGAAATTATTTTTGCACCAACCTAATAATTTGATATGAATAAGGATGATTAGAGGTTGAATGTTTTTTTTTTTTTTTTTTTTTTTTTTTTTTTTCCCCAAATTTAAAAATTTTTTTTAGATACTTTTATTTATTGAAGATTACCTTCCCTGATGGAGTGATAATGTCAAAAGATTTGTACACACCTCAAAAGTTTTTTTATATTTTTAATTTTCATAATGTTTTGCATAAACTTTTTTTAATCTTTCATTTTCAATATGTCATTATTATGCAATCAAAATAGATTCTGTTAGTTAATGTATAGTTTTTATTTTTCTTTGAATATACCTGTCACTCTCTTGTTCAATGTTTCTCAGCTGGTGCATCCAGAAAGGTAGCCATGTGCACCCCAAGTTAACAGAAGATTATTATATTAATTATTTTTATATCTAAAAAATCTTTATTTTTTAAAAGCTTGAAACACCAAACACATGGCTTCCATGTCTATGTCAAGTCTTTGTCATTTGATATTTTAAACTGAAGGCTAAATTCTTTAATCTTTAAAAAGGAGTGGATAATTCTTTCCTTTTTGCCTTCCTCAACAGATTTAAATCAGTCATTATCAGCCTCTCTAACAAGAAATAGCAGATTCTTCATAAATCCTTGTAAATGAAAAAAGTGCTGTTTAAATATACAATGTAATGTCTTAAAAATAAATACTTATTTCAGGAGAGACTATTGTTTTTCCATTTTAAAGTGTGCCCTGGATTAAAAAAAAATATAGAAAAACTACTTTTATTCATAGATTTTCTAAGTGCAGACAAAAAGACATTGTATAAACGTGAAAGAAAAATATCAGCTTAGAATGAAAAAAGTTTTGCTTCATAAAATATTTATAAAATTCCTGATTCTACATACCTTGAAATGTTACTTTTTGTCCAGAAAAGTGCTGCCAAAAAGAATTTTATATTTCTGATAAAATCTTATCTTTTTCACACATTATTTATTGATGCTGTTTGCAAGCTGATGCATTTAAATGTCATTTATTCATTTGTCTCTTCCAAGACAATATAGATAGACAATAGTCATTTGCTTTTCTTTTTAGAAACTTCATGCTGACAGGCTAATTCACACAAATGTTTAAATTTACTTCACAGTTCAAGTTTCGTGTCATTTTTTTTCCTTTCAACAAAAGCTGTTAGCATCATCAGTTTTCCTGTCATTGTTTTGCATGTAGATTCTTATTTAGATGGAAGTTTATGCAGATCACAAATTCTCCATCATTCAGATTTTCTAATATCAATTAAGAGCCTGTGTTTTCATTTAAGCAACTCAAGCAAGATCATTATTTTGCCACTAGAGAGATACATTGAAGGTTGTAATTATGTAGCTTAAAAACAGAACTCTTACAAAAACTGTACAATCATGTATAATGGTCCTCCTCAAAATGCCACCAGCTTTTATGTGACAAGGAATGCTGTTTGTAGATGAACATTTTCAGCAACATAGTCAGACTGTGTTTTTGGTAATTGAAGTCTTTAAATTAAGATCTTCTTTAATTAGGAGAATGTAGGTCATCCAGCCTGACCATAGTTCTACAGTTCTTTACTGTGTGATGATTTGTTTTGTGGAGATTATTCTTAGACTTCCACTTCTATTTTTGTCATGCTCTGGTTGGTAGAGAGCGAATCTTGATACATGATTGTTGGTTAGCGGTAACCAGTGTCCTAATCTTGTAGTTTTTCTGCATAAAGGTCGTTAATCAGTGGTTGTTGGTTGACTCTTCAGAGGATGTCCTTCTTTCTGATGCAGTTGGTTCTCTCAGCACCCAGCAAATGTCTTTAATGAAATGCTTCCAAATAAGTTAAGATTATGTATAGGTAGTTGTATGTTTATGTTTACGAAATGCAAGTGAATCTGGCATTTGCTAAGAATGAGATTTAAATATATGAACATTTACTGTTGCCCAGTGGAAATCTATACAAGTTTCATGAACCATTTTTAGGAGTTTTTTGCTTTGTGTACGTTTTATTGATATAAAGCCTGTGTTAAAACAGACTACAGAGAAAGAAAGAGAGACAAGTCAATTTGGGATAATTAGAGTAAAATATTTGAAGCTGATGCTTTCACAAAATTGAACACACACACATTAAGCATATGCTTTTAGAACAAATTCAAACAATAAATATATATATATAGAAAAGAATAGTAAAAAGTTAATTTTTTTAAATTTTACTTTTAAACATTTACATTTTAAATATATATTCTGTTGGATGATTAAATCAAGTTTTAGTTTTGTGTAAAGAAAATATTTTTGCTAGTTTGAGAACATCAATAACTGAATACTAAAACAATTGAGCAAAATTCCTTCAGAATTTAACAGCAAATTCATGCAAAGTTTTCTTTACCTTTATTTTATATTGATTGCTCTATGACTACACATTTTGTGAGATTGAAAAAAAAAAAAAAAAATTGAAATGGTTCTTAGATTGATTTGTTCTGAACAGCTAATGTCTGACCTTCTATGCTCACTTGTTTCCCCACTAGTTATTTGAACAAAACAATTGTAGTATCATACATTATTAGTTTACTTATGATAGTCTGCATAATATTTTGATAACTTTTTTTCTTTTTATCAAAACAGTTGGTAATGAGCATTTTTTTTTTTTTTTTTTCCAGTTAATATTTTACTGAATTAATGTTTTTTAAAGGTTTAAACAACTGTTGAATTTAACCTTTCACAGTGAGCATACAATGTTCAAACAAACCAGTCTTTCTCTTTTGAAAAAAAAAAAAAATATGATGCATATACATTAACACTTTTGCTGCTGTAGATGGGAATCATTAAAGAACTTACATTGCCAGTCCATAGCATTTGTCTTCCAACTAGTGCTTAGTGCTATTTTCAACCCTACATAAGACATATAGTAATGTTCAATATGACTTGTTTTAAGTATTGTGTTATGGGTGTCATTTAGCTTAGTCTCTATTGCAAAGTATCTGCTGAAAACCAAAATGGCAGTTTCCATGAGAAATCTCATGCTGTCAGCATCTTTTATAGTCTTTTATTTCCCGTAAATGACAGTTTTCTATTTTTCACAAAATGGGCCAGCACAGCATGCCTGTAGTAATACAGCCATGAAAGGATTAATTTTCTATAAGCTTTATATTATGAGAATGTACATTTGTTAATGCATGTGCTTTAATAATTTTGAGGATTATATATTTCTCGTACATTTTTGTTTTCTAAATAGCGAATTTTGTTAAAAACAAACTGCCAAAGTTTTCAAATTGTTAAAGTCAAAGCTTTAAAAATAACTGACATGTGGAAAGAGTATAGTGAATCAATTGCTAAGTTTATAGCTAAGAAAATTGGTTCACTATATTGTGTAAGACAATTTTTTTTGCCAGCCTCTATCTTACATATTTATAAGTCTGCCATTTGTTCTGTACTTTCAATATTGCTGTTACATCTGTTCTGGTGCTTTGCTATATATTTAGAAATTCTTGATAGAATGCAAAGCATCTGCAATGTTACTGGTCATGATCTGGCATCTAAACTTCAATCACTTTCCCACTACTGTGCCGTATCTATAAATACTTTCATGGTAGTTGTTCTGATAAACTTTCTACTATGGTACCTAGATTTTATGAATTTAAGTGTAGTATTAGATTGGCACACACTCATCAATTTTCAGTTGAAAAGGCTAGATCTATAGCACTTCTTGCTTGTGGAACTTTTTTCCGGCTTCTGGCTTTCCAATCAACTTTGATTTTCAAAAATTTAAATGTAATGTTAATCATTATCTTCTTCTTAATTATTGTTCTTTTATTGTTTTCTCTCCTTAATAGTAGTTTTTCATATATTCCCTAAATCTCAGTAACCCTTTGCATCCTAGTGGCTTTATTACCTTGTGTAGGATGAAATGATGTAAAGCAAAAAAAATAAAAAAAAACAAAACAAAAAAAACTCTTCCATAAGCCTCTCTTTTAAATTACCTTGGTAATATTTTCAAAAACTTTTATTCTAGACTATGCTTGTGTAATTTATTCATTTTATTATTGGCTATACTGCGTATAAAATATCTTAAGGAATTCTTGAAGCAACAATTATTGATAAGATTGTTCTTATTAAATGTTTTTATCATTTCTGTATTGTTTCATTTAAAGTAAAGGTTAAGAAGTAATGAGGCATCTATTTTGTATTGGACTGTTATCTACTACCAATTCCTATCTAGAACCCTTAATTTCCCAACTATTAAGGTACAGAGTGTTCCAAAAGTCACATTACCATTGATAACCTTGTAAATTATATATTTATTTACCAAATGGAATCATATTTCTGTATGTGACAATATTATTGGTTGAATTATGGAAGATGATGTCATGCAAATTTTCCTTGGTTGCTATTTCACAAGTGTATGTTTTCTGCCATTTGTTTTGTGACTTTCGGAACACCCTGTATATTATATAAAGGACTATCAGCATGGCCCGGCATTGCCCATGCTTGATTCAAAAATCGTATGACATACAGCAATCGCTATCACTTGACTTAAAATATTTTTGCCCTTCCTTGCCTTTAAAGGAGTGCCCTTTGCTGTGCTGATGTTGCTACATGCCTTACTTCTTGCCTATCTCACATTGCAAATTTTTTCTAAGCTCTATACTAAACATTAAATCTGTTACGAAAAAAGAACTAAACAAAATGAACACAAAACGATCAGCTTTAAAAAAAGGACTTGTAACTGGAAAAACCGAAGGAAAAAAGAATGTTAACAACAAATACCTTTTCACATTCAACCCAGTTCTGCAGAATCAGAATGAACGTTGAGTTTAAGCAAGCGAATGAGCCAATTGGAGTAAAGTGCCATGCAGATTTAAATTTTTCCCACTTGTGATGAATGCAGATTTTTTTTGCATGCTAGTTAACATTCGTGTCAGTCAGCTGTTGACTCTCACGCTGGCCAATAGAATCTTCCTGCCTGTTCGTGGCAGCCAGCTATAGGCTCTCACTCTGGCCAGTAGAAAATGGCTGCAAACTACATGAAAACTACCGTAGAAGCATGAAAAAATCGATTATTTCCACTATCAATGGGAGTTGGGAAATGCAAAGATGGTCTTGGCCTTTCTACTAACTTGGAGCATGTGCATATGAATTTTGGTGCAAATTGCGACTGTGCATTCGTCACACACACACACACACACACACACACACACACACACACACACACACACACACACACACACACACATCCTGCCTTTTATAGAGAGAGATGTATAGATTTTTTTTTCTTACTAGAAAAATCTTCCATACAAAATAGATTCAAGTCAGATATTCAGCCTGAGTTTTCTTTTTTTTTTAATTGTAAGCTATGCAAGAATAAACTTGATTCTTCTTTTTCTTTGTTGTTGTTCTTTTTCTTTGTTGTTTTTCTTTTTCTTTGTTGTTTTTCTTTTTCTTTGTTGTTTTTCTTTTTCTTTGTTGTTTTTCTTTTTCTTTGTTGTTTTTCTTTTTCTTTGTTGTTTTTCTTTGTTGTTGTTGTTTTTCTTTGTTGTTGTTGTTTTTTTCTTCTTTCTTTCTTTCTTTCTTTTTTCTTCTTTTTCCTCTTTCAGTTTGTTCTTATTTAATTTAGCCAATCTTAACCAAAAATATTTTGTCTCAAGAATATTAGTTCAAAGCTTTACATACAAAAATATAATTAAGCTTTAACACTTTATAAGTAATATATATAAAGTTTCTACTGATATATTTCCTCTATCAGGTTGCTAATGAATTAGCTTGTGTGTGTCAAAGGTGATTCAAAAATTTATTAAATATTCTTTTTTGTCATGTATTTTCATTTAGTCATTTTATCTTTTAATTTATTTAAAAAAAAAAATAATGCTGTGCCTTTTGAAGATATAGGGAATCTTGACTCTTTAAAGATTCTCTTTTTTTTATATTTAAATCACTGGCTTCCTGAGAAAAATATTGGAATAGTTTCTCCCATTGCCTTCCTCCTACACTGGTTGCCCAGTCTACCCTGTTATTTAACTCATAGTTGGGAAATAATATTATGATTTAAAATTAAGTTTTTTTTTTTTCTAACTGCACCAAGTATTCAAGTGGCCAGCAGTTTATGTATTTATTTTTTTTGTAAATATGAAACAGTTTTGTGCCCAAAAAGTTTGTTTTACAGGTGTATTTTGCAATTGGTTACAGAGATTTGTTTTATTAATTTGGGACTGTTTATTTAATTTTTTTTTTTTTCTGCACCTTAATTATTATAATTGTGATTATTGCCTTCAAACTGTGAATCATCTCTGCAATGCTCTCTAGAGTTTGAACCATAGGTCTCCAAAAAGCAATTTTCATTAAGGAGATGAAATAAACTCTTTTTATTTGGATCTTTTATATTATATATTTTTACTTTCATAGGCTTATGATTATAGACTCATTTGAAATATTTAATTTTCTATTTTAATTTTTTTAAATATACAAAATGCAGTTATTTAAAACTTGTTTTGTAAGGAAATGTAGGCAGTGTTTTAATTGATGGCTAAAAATCAGTTGAAGCATTTGTATAAAAATTCAGAGATCAAATATATAATGTTATCAGTGGAAATTATTTTGCAGCAGAAATGATGTCAAGGATAATACTATTTCAACTTGAATATTTCTATTGCAAAACTAGGCTTTACAGAGGCACTAGGTACATTTCAGGTTAAAATTACATTGTCTATTTTTACAAGAGTATTTGCTAGCATTCATAATTTCCTTATTGGACACTTTGATGTGGTGTAATGGTTAGCAAGCTTGTCTCACTTGATCAATTATGACTGAATAGTGAGTTTGATTTTCACAGGGGGCTACATGCTTTCGGTCTTGTGCCACATTTAAGCTATGCTCAGAAAATTATTTTGAGCACCTCAATGTGGTGTAATGGTTAGCAAGTTTGTCTTGCTAGAACAATTATGACCGAGTTCCTTTCTCACAGGGTGCTTTATACTTTGTTCTTGTGTCATATCTAAGCTACACTTAGAAAATCACCATAATTTCCTTATTATTTTAATAGGCCTACAGCATTAATAAAAAAAAGAATTAATAAAATATAAATAATAAAAATCTTACAAGATCAAAATGGTTTAAAGCAGAACTATCTAAACTTGGACAGTGAACTTGTCTAGAGTCCATCCATTTATAGATAGGGATTATGAATTATAGTATTTATACTTGTTCTATTATTCTCATGTTTGTTATTATCACGACATTTTTGCCATTTTGCACTTAGTTTGTTGATCCAGGTAATATGTGACAATCCTGAGTGTAGAACTTAGTCTTAAACCAAATCTACCTGCTGCTTGTCATGCTTGACTGCATTCACCTTTCTTGCTGTTGCAGTCTTGCTGACTCTTCAGTGTTCTTTTCTGGCTAGTATTTCTTTTACTACATTGCACAGGAGTTGGTGACTACCCTTTTCCTTCCAAACATGATTAGCCATGTTTGGTTTTCTCACTCCTGATTAGTTATTTGATTGAAAAGTAAACAATACTGGAGAGATGTCTGAAGGACTGCACTTATGCTAGGCTATAAGGGCCTTTCCAGTAAGCCTAGCATAGAAATAAATACTATATATGAGGCATTAATAAATAAAGAGAAATGAGAAGAAGTCTTCAGCAGCAATAAGAAAAGAGAAGCCATGGTAAATACAGTTAAGTGTGACAGCGGCATTATCATCAGCAGGCAGAGTAGAACAGGTTTCGGACTCCATGTTCTAGATTCAGGAATGTCACATGAGATATAATAGATTAAATTGTTGGTTTGTGAAATTGGTGACATAGTGAGTTCAGTCCCTGCAAATTTAGTGGAAACAAAGTGAGTAAGAACTGAATTTTATGAGTTATCCCTAGTCATGGTGAGTGGAATGAGAACTAACTTTCCCTGTAGATTAAATGAAGTATTCACTTTGATACTCTCTGATGGTTACTTGGATTGGAAAGCATTAGGGCCAAAACAGTATGATAATATTATTATTGCCATGACTTCTAGGGAAAGATAATAGTGCTTTCCCATTGTCCTTCTTCTAGATTGGCTGCCACCATCAAAGCAAGACAGCCTGGTCTACCCTGTTATTTAACTCGTAGCTGGAGAATGATAAATGCTATAATTCAAAGTCAAGTTTAAAATTATAAAGTACTGTTTTCATTGTTTCTAACATTTTTTTACTTATACTTTTTCAAACATATACAGTTTAATTTGTTAGATAATGTTTAAATGAAATTGCAAACAATTAGTTGAGACATTTCTTTAAAAATTTAAACATGATTCAATGATATGGACAATAGTCTGAGTGTAAATAGGGTTAGCTCCTCATCTCAGCAGTTCAGACAGAAATTAGGGATTATTAACGGCCTTATCTAATGTTAAAGAACAAAAAAACGTTTTTGTTATACCACATTGTTATTAATGTTGAATAGCATTGTTTCTGTCTGCATATTTTGTCTTGGTGATAAGCATTTGGATATATTACTTCAAATATTGTCATGAACAAGAATTAATAAAACCTCTTCCTAGAATACTTGAATAACAATATTTTTCAATTTCTCCTCTTTCTTCAAATGAGAAATCTGCTTGCATGTATATCTATCCACAATCTCTATAACTAGCAGGTTGTTCTAATTATTGTTTTTGCTAAAGCCAGCTATTGTCTGGCCTGCTGTGGTCAGTTTATATGCTGACCACTCCTCTGTGCTCATAATTCTGTGAGTGTGGGGGCTTCATTAGGTTGACCATTACTGGCAGATAAAGCAAGAGACAGATGGCCTCTCTGTTTGTTGGTCATTCTCATTATTGTGGCTTTCATGAGAGCAGAAGTAATAAACAAATGGATTTGTGTTGTGAAACCAAGCACTAAATTCTTGCCTTACATTTCATTTGCTGATTGAAGAAAATGCAGAGCATTGGAAAGAAATAGATTTGGTCTGTGCTTGAAAGGGGTGGGGGCAAGGGAAATATTTGGATAGTTGTAATTGGCCATGGTTAAATGTAATCGGTAGAAATGCCCAACAGAATTGACAAAGTTTGTAATAAACAATAACACGAAGAAAAGAACAGGAAAAAATAATACTAAGTAAATGATCTATGCAAGACAAAAGTAGACAACACAAATCATGCAAAAAAAAAAGTTCACAAACTAAGAATAGTGCTAATGCACAAAAGGGACATAGACAACTGAACACAGTGTTCTGACTTCAAGACAAGGAACAGAAATAAGATGAATGAGACAGAAGAGGCCTATCTTATTGGCTAAGAAAAAATCCCAGCATGCATCTGTATGTTTTGTCTATAAATATGGGGAGGAGGATGTTTTTGCAGTCATTCCTAACAGGATTGGAAGCAGCAATATTGTTCTTTTAAAAATCATTCATGCAAGATAACAGTGGAAAAATCTGTTCAGCAGAAATGAAAATATGATAAATATGATGAAAACATCCTTGTATGATTTAATTTACTGGCTGAGCCTAACGTCATTAAAATAGATCCTGTTGTTACTGTGAATTAACAAGGAAGTTAAAAAAAAAAAAAAAAAAAAATTTATGTAATAAAATTTTTTTTTTTTAATTTTGAAAACTATCACAAATATAAAAATGTTTTCAATTTTATTCATATGTCAATATTCTCTTTGTATCAAATCTAAATGTTAACATCACTATCAAGCGAGATTGAGGGATTTTGCATGGTGTCAGTATTACCTCAATATTAGTTTATTTGTTAAAAGTCATCAAGAAATTTTATTCTAAATTATTATTTTTAAGATATTTTATTTTACTGGACAAAGCAGTTATCGCTTATGAAATAGTAAATTAATTAATTAACAAGATAAAATATTTATTTCTGTTTGAATTTCTGGGATGAGGAGTCCTCATAATTTACACTATTTATGTGTGGACTATTGTCCTTATCTTTGTGGTTATCACAGTGTTTCAGCTGTTGTGACCTCCAGACTTGTCAGGTGTATATTGATCCAGGTAACCTAAAGAGTTTCAAGCTGAATTTACAGGGGCAGATTATTCTTTTTCAAAAAGATCTAAATACAGAAGTTTACAGTGTATGGATTTGTTCGTATTCTTTTGAACAAATTTAGGATTACTAACCATTCAAGATTTTACTTTAAAATCTTTAAAAAATTGAATTAGTTTTCTGTCCTTCTTTTTATTGATAACACAAATTTATAAATTTCATTTTACCCACTGATAATTTGTTTGATGGGAATAGAATAAATGTGTACATTAGATTGTAAGAAATTCTAGATGGTTGAATCCGTCAACACAGCAATAAAAACAATATCTCCACACGTGACAGTAATAGACGTAATTTCAGTTAACAGTATGAAAATAGCGTTCTCTAAATTCTTCCATTTGCTAAGGACATTTTGTTTTGTTATTATTAGTTATTTCATTTAATAAATTCATTTCGTTTTGCCTTGAGAAAGTCCACATTGGACGAAACGTCTGCAACTATTACAGTTTTCGTATTGTTTATTGAATCTCTTTAAAAAGAAAAATACTCTTATGAAACTATAAAAGTGGCTTATTTTGTTCGCTATAAAAGTAAGTCCTTTGAAATAAACTTGTATATTTCTTCATGCTTGGTAGCTGTTTCAAATGAAAATATCTTTTATTTTCTCTAGATTGAACATTTGTTTTTCCTTACAAATTCATGTTTTTTGTTGTTAATATGGAAAGTATTTTATTTAATTTCATTTACTTTAAAACACTTTTCTTTTCATAAAATAACCTTGGAATATTATTTGAAAAAATAGCAGATCATTTCTTTAGGAATTCATCATCAGATACTATCGGAATAATGAAACCATCAAGCTGAACAGTATATCAGCCACCTGTCATTTATTTATTTTTCCAAATTCTATTTTGAGGAAGGCAGAAAAAGAAATTTAGCTACAAACTATTTAAATCATTTCATTTTCAATAAATTATTGCATTTTTCATTAAAAAGTTCTTGGCTCAAGTAGAGAGGGCAGTTTAAGAGCAGTAGTAGAGATTGAATCAAAATCAGTAGAATTCTTTGATAAAAGAGATACTATGTTTTTAATTAATACAAAATTGTAGTTTGCTTTCTCTGATTCACTTATTATGAGAGGATGCTGAAAAGTACTCAGACCAGATAAGGAATTAAAAAAAAAAAAAAAAACACAAAGAAAATTTGATTGTCATATGACTTTTCCTTTTGAAAGTGATTTGGGCTGAAAACTTTTCATTATTCTCTTGTATATCAATCTGTTTTGTTTTGGTAAGAAACTGTCATTTTATTCAAAACTGAAATAAATCGGGTTTCATTTGGTAATCTCTGATCTTATTCAGGGCAGTGAGTTGACATCTCTCAGTAAGCTTCAGATACAATTTAAATAATTTAACAAAATACCTAAACCTATCTTTTATATAACAAAAATAGCATGTATAAAAAAATCAATTTTTAAATATACTAGTGTACCCATGCCAGCAATTATTAGAAAGTTTTAATAGATGCAAGAAAACAAAAGTCTTGAAACAATGAAGTGAAATTCAATAAAGCAGATAAAGTAATCGCAATTAAAATAGAGGCCAATGATTTATTTAATTTAATCTGTTCCCTATACATTTTTTTTATGTTCAATGGTTTCTGCATTTCTCAAAATAGAATTGGGAATAAATAAATAAATGATATGTGGCTGATCTACTGTTGAACTTGAAGGTTTCATTATTCCTTTAGTATTCATTGATTACTCCTGGTATTATATAAATTGCTGTTTGCTTAATATCTTTTGATGTTAAAAAGTTTGTGTTTAATATAACAGTGAAATGAAAATATCTCTTGGAAGAAAAAGATTAGCAACAAAATGACAGGTTGTGATGACAAAGCCTATCACTTAATAGACAAAGCTATCTGAGTGGCTCACATGAAAGGCTTGAACAAATAAGACTGCAATAGTAGAGGAGTAAAGGAACTGACTAATTGTTCATTTTACTCAAGAACTAATTTTATTTCAATGCAGATATTCATAAAGCTCTGTGATAAACATTGAGCAATTTTACTAATATATATATATATATATATATATATATTTTTTTTTTTTTTTTTTTTTTTTTTTTTCCTTGCAACATCATTATATATACTACAAGGAAAACATGTGAAAACTTTGAAAATATTGAAACTGTCAACATAATGTCCTACCTTAAAGAAATAGGTCATACAATATAATAGGTAATCTACAAAAAATATAACTATAAAACATATGTTTACCCTGAAATTATAAAATTATGTATAAAAGTAGTTGGAGGCATAAAATTGCATTCAAAATATTGAGTTTGGCATTAAATAACCCAGGGAGGTTGAGTTGCTGCTAAAAACTAAAACAACCAAACCAATTATCATATATATATATATATATATATATATATATATATATATTTTTTTTAATAATTTCATCCTAAACAAAGTGATAATGCCACTAAGCCACAAGGGGCTACTGGGAGTGAAAGTGAATGAGAAGAATTTAGGAGAAGGAAGTGGAAACTCAATCCTAAAGAAGAAACCAGGGATAAAGACAGGGGAAGAGTGTGATGTGAATGAGATAGAGTGCACACAAAAATGTAAGAAAATATTGGTTTAACTTGTAAATTTGTACATTTTGTTTTAACCCAAAGCAAACATAAATATATTTCAGGTTTTTTTTGAAAAAGAGTGAAAATATATATATATATATATATATATATATATATATATTTAAAAAGTGAAGAAAAAGAGTGAAAATATATATTTCCCTGACAATCCGCATAGGTGAAACCTTGGTAGGTTTGTCTGGCTCTCTAGGTTTGACTAGGTCTGCTCTACTTTTGTATTGAGCACTTTTTTAGTTAGTTGATTACTCGTATCGGGGTTTTTTCTCTGGGCTTTGGACCTGTATGCTGTATGATTATTTTTGACTGACGTTCATGTTCCTAGCTCTTTCTTTTTTTAAAACCTTTTTTTTCCTTTGAAATTGATTTGATCATTAACAAATCAAGAAACCAAAGTTTTTCCGAGACAAGTGTAGCTACCTATATATATACATATACATACACACACACAATCAGTAAAGATAAAATTTAGGTCTTGGCTGTACACTTGGCAGACATTTCAAACGAGATAGATGTCTCCAGCCTTCACTGATTACTTGGAATGTAGAAGAAGCAATTTCATCTTCACAACTTTTTCGTTTTATCTTCATTCTTCTTTGCTGATTATTGGCCTGTAATTATAATCGATAAAAAGTTCATAGAATAAAATGTTCATTTTAGCATGATCATTATTCATAATATTTGCAAGAAAAAATAAATTACAATGGCGCTGGGCAATATCTGGCAAAGATTTAAATTCTTTCATTTCTCACCATTTATGCAGCAAACCTAATGACTTGTAAAATAGGGGTAACATGTTTGTCACACATTTATGCATACCCACACCTCCACTAGCAATCTTACTCTGTTGTGTGGGTCAGTTCCACATTGTTCAGCTCCAGGTAGGTGGGAGCATTATTCCAGGTATTACCTTTCTCATGAGGGTTAGGATTAATCGCTAGCATCTGTGGTATATCCAAAAGGGTAAATGTCATAACTACCAAGGGAGCTTTAGTAGTTTTTGAGCTTAGTTCTGATGTACTCACAACACTCCCATTTTAAACTTGGCCTTGAGCCATAATCTGTAGGGATAAATTTTAAAATTGGATTTATTTGATATCAATTTTAATTTTCATGGTTTGCGGCAGATACACGTGTAAACACTCAATTTTATATATATATATATAAAATGAGAGAAATATCTTTGAGACCAACCAAAGTTATTGGCAATACAAAACTTGAACTATAGTGTGCGTGTATATATATATATATATATATATATATATATATATATATATATATATATATTTGTGTATTTTCTCTTTTATACATGTCTGATTGAATAAATTACAGGCATTATGTCTGCTAATTTTTAACAAAATCCATTCATACTCACAAATTACCTTACCTGTTAAAGGATGAGAGAAATGTGCTATAGCTGTTTAAATTTCTTTTATTTTCATTTCTCAAGTACTTTTGATCTTCTTCCAAGATTATCTTCAGGGGTGCAAAATAGTACAAAAACTATATGTTGTTCATTAGTACAAGAATTTATACAAAGTTGTGTGTTGTTATCCATTACTATAATTTTTTTCATTATGCTTTTAAAATGCAAAATGTTTGATAATGTGCCAAGTGCTCATTAGAATGTGAAAAAAAATTATCCATTATGGAATTTTTTTTCATGGTTTCTTATTTGTGAGTATGAACAGATTTTGTTAAAAATTAGCAGACATAATGTCTGCAATTTATTCAATCATTATATATATATATATATATATATATATATATATATATATATAATCACATACTTTGTTTACGTTTATCAGTTTATGTGAAGGTGTTTTGGGATTTGTTTGGGATTTTTGTGATTAGTTTGGCCTGATGGGTGGAGAGGGCATATTAATGCCAACAATTTGAAGCTGTTTTTTTTTTTTTTTTTTTTTTTAAATTCCATTTAGTTCTGGTAGCCTTCTAAAACTTCATTCTATGGGAGTGGTTTGTAATTGTAATTTCTTTTTCTAAGTGTCTGTCTTGATTATCTTAACTGTCACTTTCTTAAGAACATTGTTAACAATTTACTTCATTACTTTTTATGCTTGATTTAGAATTTCTCTCTTTGAGATTAAAGATAAAAATTGAGTGTTCAGATTTATTGATATTTTATAGTAAGCTTATTTGTAATTCTGGTTGAAACGGTCAATCAAGATGTATAGTTTCAAGACTAGTATTATCTTCTTTAGCACATTCCCTGCTGTTTTGTTATAGCATTGTTGCCTGGCTGTGCTGGCCCATAAATAACTATAAAAAATGCTGACAGCAATATCACATGAGTGTCAGTGTTTTGGTTTTGATAGTCTGTACTACAGAGTATCTCAAGTTAAATGACACCTCTAGCTCAGAGCATGATAAAAACATTACAAAATAGGTTGCATTTTATGTGACCATATGTCTATGCTGGATTGGAAATAGTGTGCTAGTTAGTTCTTGACCAAAACACCAGAGACCAACATTTCACGATGTCTTGAAAACATATGCATCAACAGCAGATAAAATAAGTTTTGTAAAGAGGTATGAGTATGCCTACAGTAGCAGCAGAAGGGCTAATTTTGCATCCACTTTATGTACAATGCATAATTATTGTAAATTAACATTATTTTGATCAATTTACTTTAGCTTCACCCTGAACTATTTCAGCTTAGTTCAAGCAATTTTATTTCCATTTTTTTTTTTTTTTTTTTTTGCTTTGGGTAAATTACAAAAAGAAAACCAACTTTTAATTGCCAAATAAAATTATATTACTTTTGTTTTCTGCTTTTGTTTCGAAATAAACACTCATTCTCAGTATTTTTTTGTTGCAATTTTTGTCATCTCCTTAATTTCTGGTTTAACTTTTACTTTATTATAAAATATGAATGATGAATCAAGGCAGGATGATTGACAATGGGTAGAATATTTTAAAAATTTAGGTTCATGCCTTTTGAGAGCATTTATACAATGTGGCATCTACTTTAAAACCAGCATTTTATATAATATTACTTCATTTTTGTTTTGAATATAAATCAGTCACTGGTAATCATGTAAGTTGATTAGTAAGTTATAAAATTTAAAATGTGGAGGAGAGGTCCTTTTGAAATCGGTTTTCATATTTCTTCAAGATGATGTGATCAATGACCAAAATGGAACTTCTCAAACTGCCAAGACAGTTTTATTTAGTATTGAATTTTGCTTTCAAATCATAATAGTTTGTAAAAAAAAAAAAAAAAAAAAAAAAAATGCCCAAATTGTTTTCTTGGTGTTATGTTTAGTGGCAATAAATTAATTTACTTGGATAATGAATGGCTTTTAAGCTTGTGTACACATTGGTTAAATTATACTGATTATAAAAAGACTTGTTCTTTTTTTTTTTTCTCCTTTTAGTTATTGATTTATTGATCCATCCTGATCATAGATCCGTGTCAAACTTTAACAGAAAGCAGAATTAAATTATTCTGTAGGAAACAATGCTGTAGAAATTAGTATTATGCATTGGAATTTTTTACTATTTTATTTTATTTTTTTTTGTAAATGCTGCCTTTTACTCATAGTTGGAGCTTGAAAAAGTTTCATAAGACAGTGTGCATAATTTTGCCATGACTCTTTTGTGCATCTATAGTTGACTGAATTCTAAGAATACTCTTTAATGATTAGAAAATGGAACTCGTTTAATCAGTGAGATGTTTTATCAAAATATAAATCTATGACCTGGCTTTTTCCCAATCTCACCTTTCTTGGAAGAATTACTACTTTCCTAAGCCAACATACAGTGCTGCACAAAAGTAAGTGAACCTCTAAGATAATATTTAAAAAAAAGAATTATCTCTTTTTTTTTTTTTCTAGATGATCAGCAAATCTTAAACTATACATTCATTAAGAAAAACCTTTATTAAATGAATTAAAACCACTTTCAAAATTTTTTTTTATCAAGCTGGAATAAATTAATTCAAAATTAAGATGTGCAAAAGTAGGTGAACCTTACATTTAATATTTGGTGACTTCTTCTTTTGAGGTTACAATGTCAACCAGTCTTTTTCTATAATTTTTAAGAAGTTTCTGGCACTAGTGAGTACTAGTTTTTGACCATTCTTCTTGGCAAAACTCCTACATTTGCTTGATATTATCTGGATTTCTTGCATGCACTGCCTTTTTTCACTTGAATCAGATTTTCAATTGGATTTAGATCAGGACTTTGACTAGGCTATTTCAAGACTTGAAATTTCTTTTTACAAAGCCATTCTTTTGTGGATTTGCTTTGATGCTTCAGATCATAGTCCTCTTGGAAGTTCCAGCCCTGACGTAAACCCAACTTTTGAACTGAAGACAAGACACTTTCATTCAAAATTGCTTGGTATCTTGCAGAGACCATCTTGCTATAAATGTGTACTATTTTGCCTGTTGCAAAAGCACCTCAGCTACAGCAAAGCACCTCTAAATCATAATAATCCGCCACCATGTTTAATGGTTGGTATCAAATTCTTTTCTTCAAAAGCCGTATTAGAAGCTCACCAGATATCCCACCTGTTGAGGTGAGCATCCTTGTGCTATTTCATTAAATGGTGGCTTTTTCTTGGCATTCCGTCATTAAAATCGGCATTGTTCAGATTTTGTTACACTGTAGATGTATGCACATTTATTCCGACATTGGTCAGTGAGTATTTGAGAATAGCAAAGGTCACAGTAGGATTTACCTGGCCTTGCCAAACTAGATGTCTACTTGTTCTTGCTGTTATTTTTCACAGATGGCCACTTCTTGATTGTAATGCCATCATACCAAAGGCCTTCCATTTATAAATAATTTGTTGCATGTTGGAGATGTGCACTCAAAATCGTTTTGATAGATTTTTGTAGCCTTCTCCATTATTATAGGTTTCAACTATGCATTTTTTAAAGCTTCAGGAAGTTCTTTTGATCTTTGCATATATATTTTTTAAAAATTGAGTCTCTAACTGCACACTTTTGCATACACAATGAGTTATATTGTTTGACTGCAGTACACACAGCTTATAAAAAAAAAATGAACATGTGTCATTTTGATTTTTACATGTGCACAAAAATTTATTTGTACTAGCAACCATGTAAAACAAAAATACAGTGTGTAAATATAAGGGTTCACTTACTTTTGCATTTCTTAATTTTTAATTTTGAATGTTTTTATTCCAGCTTGATAAAAAATCTTTGAAAGTTCTTGTAATTCACTTAATAAAGGTTTTACTTAATGAATACAGGGGGCCCTCAAATTACGTCAGAGTTCTGTTGCTACGGCAAGATATAACCTGATTTTTGATGTAGTTTGGAACTCGCGTACATAAACATCAACGAATCTACCTTATGCTTTGGAGTCATAATGAAGGGTAAAAAGTTTTGCCAAAAATGACACAAATGCAAGATAGTGAATGTAGCATAATCCAATATGGCATACAGCCGGTGAAGAAACAACACCATCTTCCTCATATAGTGCTGCATGACGACATATTATGGGAGATGGTGCCGTAAACATGATGAAATGCCATATATTGGGTCTGATGTAAACCAAGCACCTTCTGTATATAGTTTAATTAAGATTTGTTGATTATTTGGAAAAAGAGACAATTATTTTAAATATTATCTCAGGGGTTCACTTACTTTTGCACGGAACTGTACATGACCACAAATATGTTGAAAAATTGAAAGAAAACTGTTAAATCCATCGCCTCGTGTTTCTGAAGATGCACATACGTCCATCTTGTACCATAATAATTAATCAAAATCTAAATAATATTCATTTAAAAAGATTACTTGACTATTACTTACTTTCTTTTTGCCAGATTTTAAATTATGACACTTTGTGTCCTCCATATGTTTTGTCTGACCTTTCAGTCACCTGATGACACATTCATGAATGTTCCCAAATTTAAAAACCTTGATAAACCAATGAGATCTTCACTTTTTTTTTTTTTTTTTTTTTTTTATATAAACATGTGCAACAAAATCAATCCTACATTGCCTTGATAAAGTTCCTCAGAGGACTAAAGGCATTGGTTAATAATAGTTTTCCTCATCTCTTTTTATTCATTTTGTTCTACTATAGATCACTCTATTTGAAAAGAACTTGTACACACACACTTATTTTTTTATTTTTTTCCAAAGTAAATTTTCCTTTATTCGGAACAAGTCTGCATCTCTCCATTACATAATGTATATTCTTGACTCTTACTCTTTAATTTAGTTGGAAGTCTCTAATTACACTGTTCTCCTTTGTCTTCTTTTCAACAGTGAAAGCTAGGCATGAGCAGTCATTCAATGATTTTTGACTTGCAGATCCTTAATATGAACTCGTACATTAAAGAGGAGGATAATATACTGCTTGAAATTGTATAAACCGCCTTTGAATAATCACCATGAACATTTGTTGAACATTTTTAACATCACTGTTTGAAAATAGACAAGTATTTTAACACTTCCACTACTGAATTGTTACAGCATTTTTATCTGGCTTTGTTGACCTGTTTTGGGATAAAATAGGAAATTACCATTTACTGGAAATAAATGACTATTAAAGATGCTGATGACAATTCCTCTGGGCACTGCCATTTCTGTTTTGATCTGCAGTAGAGGCTAAACTAAATGACACCCACCAACAGACAATATAATAAAAAAAAACTTGTCTCAAAGCAGGTTGTATGCCACTATATGTCTACACTTGTTTGGAAATAACACTAAGCATTATTTAGTTCATAATACAAACACTGATGACCAACATTTTATTATATCTTGAAAACATATGCCAACAGCAAGCAATTTAAGTTTTGCAACAATACGTAAGTATGTCAGTATATAAGAAAAAGAGTAGGAGTGTTAGCAAAAACAGTTTGAAGTCAATGAACAACTTTGATACTGCAACATCTTTTTGCAGCATAACTGTTCAAGCATTACCATTATATATATTATGCTTTAGTTTCATGAAGAGTGTAACTGAAAGGTAATAATTTCATGTATGTTTGGTTAAATACCAACAAAATATCCATACATTATTTACATTATTTGGACTATTGTCCTCATCTTTGTCACCATATTTATGTAATAAATATGGTGACAAAGATGAGGACAATACATCTTAAATAGTCAGACATGATGAGAATTTAACAGCACTTAAAACAAACCCTCTAGAAAATGGCTAAAGAAGTGGCTGAAAGTGTGCTTGGAAGAATGGGTGAGATGGACAATTTTTGAACTCCCTTCAATCAAATGGAAAAATGTAAGAATGTTGGTAAAACTAAAAAAAATTAATTAAATTTTCCTTTGTCTATTCAATGAAACCTGTTTAAAAGAAAGATTGCTGCCCAAATATACATTAATATATATATATATATATATATATATAATACCTCCCTCCCCAAAAAAGTGATACCTAATGTTTAAAATGCATTGAAGCTTTTAGTTTTATTTCTAATAGATTAAACTTAATATTTCCAATGACCAAAATAGTTTCCTGTATTTCAAACCAAAATTAAATTGATTAAAATGATTTCTTTTTATTTATTTCAATAAAATCGATAAAATTGTCCATATTGACAAATCTGCCAATAAAATATAATTCTTTTTATTAAAAAAATCTTTCAAAAATAAAAAATACTTTTCTAATATGTTATTTGAGAGAAAGTTTACTTAATCTGAATTGAAAGAAATGTTACTTACTTTTAGTTAAAAATATTGCAGAAAAGTGTTTTTTTTTTTTTTTTCTCATAGAAACAGGTTAAAAAAAAAAAAGGGGTAAAAATCATAAATATTTTACCAACTGTTACCCTTCTATGAAAGTGAACTTCTAACAACCTAATCTGGCCTTTGTTCTGCAATAATGGCATATGTCATCAAATAAATCCATGAAATAGTGTACTTAGGAATCAAAAGTTGCATGTGTGTTAACATCACAGTATCATATGACAACATCAATAGAGACCATCTTTTTGTCATTTCTTTTAAGCATCTTTTGTTGAAGGAAACAAAGAAAATTTAATTTTTATTTAGTTTTTCCAGCATTCTTACATTTCCCATTTGGTATGAGTAATGGAGTCACCAAATTGTCCATATTGTCCCAACTGCTTATATATATATATATATATATATATATATATATATATATATATAAATGTCACACATCATGAAATGGACAAAGTCTGACAATTATTTTAAGACATTTTTTTTTGTTTATTCATTCTTATTATAGATACAAATATTCAAGTAAATGCTCTGTTTATAATAAACAGTATTAAACAACATTTACCGGTCTGAATGTCCGAGAAATTTTCATAGAAAATATTTGTCCTCCAACAGGATTCGAACCAGTATCCTATACGGAATTGTCATTTAGTTTGACGTGCCTTTAACCGATTTGGCTACAGAGGAGTGTTCGGTTAGCAAGGTTGAATTTACTGTACTTGAAGTTCAATCTTCCATGAATCTCTCACGTATATTCATATCTGCTCATGGCGTATCAAATGTAAACAAATGATGTCACGCATTATGAAATGGACAAAGTCCGACAATTATTTTAAGAAATTTTTATGTTTATACATTCTTTTTATAGATACAAATATTCAAGTAAATGCTCTGTTTATAATAAACAGTATTAAACCACATTTACCGGCCTGAATGTTGGAGGATGAATATTTTTTGTGAAAAGAATGTATAAACACATATATATATATATATATATATATATATATATATACTCACCCATACAGTGTGCAATAAGTAAATTGTTGCCATTTTATATTTTTTATTTTGTGCATATGCACTGTTTGTTTTTGATTATGTTGACTGCACAGTATAGCAGGGTCAGTTGAGCACTGTCTGTTAGAAAAAGAGCAGCATGATGTAATTCACTGTACCAGAAATTTGGAAATGGCACAATGTACTGCTTGGCATTTGTGCCAGAAGTTCCAATACAAACATTTCAGACAATTTGAAGAGAGCGAAGAGGAGTCGGAAAGAGTCTAATGGTGATTATGAAGGTCTTGTAAAGGTGATGATATGCCTCCATTCATCTTCCCACAGGACCTCAGACTCAATATGGTGGTCTACATCAAGTGCCTTGAGGAGGTAGTGTTGACCTGGGTTAAGAGGATGGCTGCTGGAAGACTCTCTGTCTGGCAACATGACCCTGCACCATGCCACACAAGCAGGAGAACCTAGTCATAGCTGTCAGATAATGTCTGCAATCACATCACCAATTACATCTGGTTACCTAACTCCCCAGACTGCAACCACCTTGATTATTATGTGTGGGGTGCAGTTGAGTGATAGACCAACAAAACTCCTTGTAACACCAAAGATGAGCTGAAGGCAAGGATTATGACAGCATTCACCAACTTAAACAAGGAGACTATTCAGAAGAGTT
Organism: Acanthosepion lycidas; assembly: GCA_963932145.1. NCBI lineage: Eukaryota > Metazoa > Mollusca > Cephalopoda > Sepiida > Sepiidae > Acanthosepion > Acanthosepion lycidas. The sequence continues at coordinate 113,854,403 of OZ010580.1, read as the reverse complement.
GCAGGAGATTCCAAAGTTGTCTGTAGGTTGTGGTTGAAGCCAATGGTGATTTTATTGAATAAATTTATTTAGTATTTCAAGATATTTTTGTGTGATTTCGGAAAATATAACTGTTAAAATGAGATGTCAGTGTTATTTTCATTTTTGTATAATTTACCCAACAATTTATCCATCGCCCCCATGTATGTATATATATATATATATATATATATATATATATGTGTGAAAAGTGTGTGTATATAAATATAAATAAATATATATATATATATATATATATATATATAATTATTTATATATTATATGCACGGTACTTATTAGAAAGCGCTCAATATCAGAGATAGAGCTAACATATATATATATATATATAAATAAATAAATAAATAAAATGTGCGCACAGTTCAAAAATACTTGATCAAAACAACACAATATGAGCTCCGGACAGTTTATCCACAATTTTGATCTAACACCTTATTTGAAAATTGGATTAATGCAATACAGTGATCAATTTGGAGTTCTTCTGTAGTTTATCTACACCTTTTATAAGCTAGTATATAATATATCAACTCTATGTAAACCAGAAAGGAATAATTCTTTATATTGCTTTCATAAGTGCTTATCAGTGGCTCAGAATTTATCACTTGAATTGATTCCCCCCACCCTTCATTTTTCATTTGGTTTGCTTTGGAAACTTTACACTTTATGGCTTCTTTGCCATTCAGCTTTCCATATGTTGACCAAAGAATGAATTTATGAATCAGTATGATGGGCATTGCAGACATCTAGGGGTTGGATATTAAAATAGGAATTCATTTCTCAGTTGAGAGGTTATGATGCCAGGTTTTATTTACAAAGGAAAATTAATTTATGCTCAGAATAATCAATAAATATGTGTACATAGATTCCCCTCCCCACCAAGTTGTCTGAATTCATCTTCTCTGAACTTGGTATGTTTTATGCTTTTTCATAAGACTAAATAATAAAATAAAAACAAATATTAAGATAGCCATTATATATGATGTGAGCAAGATTTGCTGAAAAGTTCTTGGTTCAACCAAAAAGATATTTAGAAAAATCTGATTTGTTTAGATTTTTGGATGTGAGTTAAGCTGAGAAATTATCAGCATCCCCTTGTATGTATGTATGTATGTATGTATATGTATGTGTGTGTATATATATATATATATATATATATATATATATATATATATATATATATATATATATATATATACAACAGATTGAAGTAAATGATGTTAGCTTCACAAACTCTATGTACCTAAAAAGCTTAAATAAATTTTACTTTTTTTAATATCTGTCTATATATCTGAGATGAAGTATTGTAACTATTTGCATTGTTCAGACTCTTGTCCTCATCTTTATTGTCACATTCACAGTGTTTCGGTTATTGTACACACTGGTCTTCATCAGGTGATATATGTTGAAATTTTGAACTCTTTATTTCGTTCACAGTAGTAGATTGTTCTAATTCCATGTGCAACACCTTTTCTAGATATCTCAATTTCAGTTATTTATCTTTAGTAACTCAACTCTCTAAGTTTTTTGTTCAGCTCTGCTGTGACCAGGTATTGAACTAACAACTCTTTGGATCAAGCCACTGGATTACTTCAGCCTATGCTTTTATCCACTGGGCCATGCGTCCTTGGGGAAATAAAGGGTTTGGTTCAAAATTCCAATATATATCACCTGAAAAAGGCCGGCGTATACAATGGCCAAAATATTGTGAATATGATAATAAAGATGAGGGCAACAGTCTGAACAATGTATATAGTTATAACATTTTTTTAAATTTAAAAAAAAATTGTTAACTTAATTTAATTATAAAAACAAATCAATAGTTTTGTTTACAATAGTTTTAAACCTTAAGCCAAACATGAAAACAAACTGTACCTTCATAATCAATTTTTTTTATTATATAAAATGTTTCCTTTGAGATTCTTTAATGTTCAATTGTAACAATATTTTAAAGATGTATTTTCAAAAATAATGTTAATAAAGATTGTATTCTAGAAAGAATATTGACAAACAACAAATACAGATTTGTGTCAATGTCAAATTTTAAAAAAAATATCAGGCTCTTATGGTTGTTAAAAACAAAACAGTTATTGTGTATGTAATGTTCCTATAAGAATTGGTTTTTACTGTTAATCTTTTTAAATATTATTTATAGTTACTTTAGATTTATTTTTTATCTATTTCTATAAAATTGGGGGTTGCTTGTATACATCTTATGGCTAATAAAATGGATGGAACTTGGGAAGAACTTTAGTCTGTAAGAGAATAAGTGTAGAATAGGTAACACAGATCTCTAAAGTTGCCATAAGTCAATTAAGGGCCAAAACTTCAATTTCTAGCCCAACTATAAAATGAGACATTTTTATACATCAGCCACTATAAATTAGATGCATACAATATGAATGATTCTATGTAAGTATTTTATTTTAAAACATACCAATTTGCAGAATGAGGTTTGATCAGCTGATCTCAAACTCTGAAATATGCATTAACAGCACAATTAGGAATAAATGATGCAAATGATGTTGAAATTCTTTCTTGGTTAAAAAGAATTTACTTAGAATAATTATCTAAACACAAGAAAAAACTTTTTCTCCAAAATTTTTAAAAATTGTAAGAATCAAATTTAACTTTGTATCTTTTTTTTTTTTTTTTTTTTTTTTAGTAAAATGGATATATTTTCTTAATCACACTTAGAAGCAACAATTCTCAATATACATGAACCAAGTGAAGATTGTCAGCATTTTAAATCAGTTTATACAAAGTATTGTGAACTTGTGTGATTGTATTAGAGATATCAAGAAACCTGGGCAAGGTCAGGTACTTCAGCTACTATTTTTTTTCACTCCTCTCTACACTACTGGTTTTGATAAACAGGAGATGGTCTCTCTCTCTCTCTCTCTCTCTAATTACAATAATTGAGTAAATACAAGCAATTACATAAGAGAAACATATTTCATTATCTCGCTGCCAGATAATTACAGCAAAATATACCTATTACCTTTACTTTTAATAACTTAATAAATGAATAACTTTATGGAAACATTTCAAGTTTTTTGTATTCAAACTTAGTCCATATTTATGTCCTCTAATAATATGTTTGTCAATATCAAATTAGGTAAAACATTCTTGTAATATAGTTGGAAAATTTTTCTTTTCCTGTCCATTTGAATAGATGTTAAAACTTATTCATCTTTATTGACAGATTTTTTTTTTCTCTATACCTTAGATACTCGGTCAATGTTTAAGTCATGTACAATATTCATTTATTTATTTTATTAAAACATAAAAGCAGCAGGTATTGTGATGTAATCAAATGGCAATAAGAAATTGATATTTCTTAAATGAAAGTTGTTTCTCATATAATTGCTTGCATTTAACCAATTATTGTAATTATATAGAGACCAAGTTTTGTTGACCCCCCCCTTTACTGTGGACAATACAAATCTATTGGTTTTTAAATTGTTTAAACATGATGAGCATTTTTTTTCTTTTTTTTTTTTTTTTAGCTTAAAATCTAATACACATGGTTAAATACAGTTTACAGTTAGGAAATATCGGAATATAATTTTAGCTTATAATAAACAGGGCTGGGATTTAAGTTATGAATCTGAATGTAAATTAGGATGGCTGTCTTAACTGTTCTGAAGACTCTTAGAATTCGATTTACTATCTCTTTCTGTTTATGTCTTATGCAGTAGTTTTATCATGATAAGGTAGCATGTTATATCATCGGGCTTGATATTGTAATTAAAAATCTAGGAAGACATTTTGTTTCTGGTGCAGGTACATTGATGAGACTAAAACAGAAAAAGCATGTTTTGTTACTGTCACAGTAACAAAACATGCTTTTTCTGTTTTAGTATCAGAAGATTTGCAAACCGAGATGAATTTCTAGCAAGACACCATTTTCTAACACTCTGTTCTTTGTCTCAAAACTAGTTCTGTAGTTTTTCTCAAAAACAGTTGGTGGAGAGTAGGATTTGAGGAATATAGCCTGGAAAACTTGTCTTTTTTTTTTTTTTTTCCCCCCTGTTTGTAGCTTGTTGCCCACTGGCAGTAATCAATGACACAGGAGGTGAAGAAATTATTGTGTGGCTTCTGTGCTGCTCCTTTTCCCTACTGGCAATTCACCAATCAATAAAATCTTTTGGAAACAATAGCCCTCCATTCTTGACACATGATCTGTTCAGTGTAAGTGCATCTTGTGGAGCATGGCTTCAATGCTTGTAACTTTTGTAATCTTGAGAAGTTCAATATTTAGTAAAGAAATCACTCCAGTACAATGTTGAAAATTGTGTGTGCAATTGTGATGGAAGCATTTTTAATTAGGCATATGTGATAAGAGTACACGATGAAGTGAGTAGATGGTATAATATAACAGCTTTTGAAGTTTTAGTGAAGCTCACATTTCTCCAGACATATATCATCTGCTAAAGAATAGATTTTTCTTAACTGGTAAACAGAATCTCTTTTGCTCAGATAGAACTGAAAACAGTCCAAGAGTTTTCTTATTTTGGGTGAATCATATCTTCTGAGACCAGAATAAATGTTCTCTGCTTATCTTGTGTGTGTGTGTGTATTTGTTTTAGCAATCTAAGAGTCACTTAATTGTATGAAACTTTGAATCATGACTTTGATACTTATGGATTCTATGCAGGCCCTGGACTATGCTTTTTTGTTATTGAATTTTCTAGTTTACATTGTGGAGAAATTTGTGTCCTTTAAGTTGATGTATATTTCTTTTCTTTGTTCAATTTTTTTTTTTTTGGTAATGTTTGACCTAGATATTTTTCTTTTCTCATAAGTTTCATTGTGTGTGTGTGTGTGTATATATATATATATATATATATATATATATATATATATATGTATGTATGGTAAGGCAAAGTTGTGCACCATTTGAAATCAGTTGTTTAGCAGACGTGCCCAAGAAATATTGAGGAACTTAATGAAAGAATTAAATATGAATACAGTAAAATGACAGAGGAAACCCTCCAAGGTGTTAATGAATCATGCAGGTACAGAATTGAAATATGTTTTAAAAAGGAGGATGACATTTTGAACAGGACATTTAACAATTGGAAAAAAAATTTTCATGTGCAATTTTATTTTTCAAAATTATCCCTATGATGCTCTACTTTTGCCTTACCATGTGTGTGTGTGTGTATGTATATATATATATATATATATATATATATATGTGAATTGAGATCAAATATGGATTAGAATCCAAATGACTGATAGGATAAGTAACAAATAGGAAGCATTTATAAATTTAGCATGTTAAATTTATAAACATTTCCTATTTGCTTCTTATATATATATATATATATATATATATATATATATATATATATATATATATAATATGCTTGAATTAAAATTGTATTTATGAAAATGTACATTTTGATATGCCACTGTGATAGTTTTCTGTTACATTTTGTATTTGATTGTAGAAGTTGTTTTTGAAAGTATCAAAAAGATGAGTGAGTGAACTTAATATGTTCAGTGTGCATATTAGTAGCTGTCTTTGAACTTGTGCTTCTTTTAATGTCCAGTATTCTACTTTAGATTAAATTAACACTGTCATTTTGCTAGTGTAATGTTATAACTGAAAAACTCTAATTTGACATAGGCAATGTTTTGTCAGTCTTACCATGTTAAAATTTGATGACCTCATTGGTAGGGACAGATGATATGATACTGAAAGACCTGAAACTATCAATGAACCCTGTATTAGTATGACTGATGATTCACCTCTTTGCAATGTAGTTAGTATACCTTTACAATCCTGTTCAGAAACAATAATAACTTTTAAATAATATTGCTTTTAAATTTAAGAAGTAAACTAACTAAAAGTTGACTTTAACTCTTTTATAAGTAAATATGTTAAACTAAAAACACTAAAGAAATAGGAAACATAAACGCCCCCGCCCCCAAACCATTATCCTTAAAAATGCTTGAGATAGATCTTCCATTAATAATTTTTTTATAGAAATAGAGTAATTTTCTAAATGGAAAAATTAACACTATTATATATACTGTTTATTGGCATTGGATGTTGTTTTAGTGAAAGATACACAGAATTGAAATAAAAGACTATGAGCATCTTATTAGGTTGGTGCAAAAATAATGACGGTTTTTGACGTTAAAAATACGTCAAAAACCGTCATTATTTTTGCATCAACCTAATACTAAAATTTGGCTACTCTTAACACACAATAGTGGCTTTGTAAGTAAAGATCTTTAAAATCATTTAAAGAAACAGTTTCAATGAAAATTAATTGCTAAAATATCAAGTAGAGATGTTGTTGACTAGAATTCATTCAAAAAAAAAAAAATCTACATATGAATTGGCACATTTACCTGAGATCGGTCAATTAAGTGCCATATGTGATATATGTTTGTGTGATCATGCCTCTTTCAATGCATTACTGACTAGGTAGATTTTTCTGCAGATGGTTGCTATTTCTTTCTGCGGTAGACTGGTTGCCAAATAAGGCTATTGGACCCAATATATCCTGCTATTGAACCCATAGCTGAGGAGTAGAGATTGATTCATATCTTTCCAAAGGGTATTTTCATGTAAGTGAATGTAATGAAACTAACTGGAATTTGAACACTGTTCTCCAATTTCTCATTCTGAGTGATTATCCATTACACCACAATGCACATCCTTACCTTATTTGTTTATTCTGCCAAGGATCAGTGTTGTATATCTGCACTTTGTCAAGTGTTATATACAAAAATTATATAAGAATATATATTGCATTTTTATATATGTAGATTAGACTGACAAAGCAAAGAAAATGATAATGATGATAGAATATGTTAGGGAGCTTAAATAATCATCAAAATCAATATTGAGTCTGGTGAGAATCTTGATTAACTGAAGCAATAATTTTGTTGCTTCATAGAGAGCACCTCTTCATCAGCCAAAGGAAAGCAAAGGTAACACATGCGGACATAACTGTAAATTGATGTACAAATGAAATGCATTGAGAATTTCCAGTCTTTTTATTTCTTCTTCTTTTTAGAGCTATTGATAACATTAAGCATTAAAGATTTCTTTGAGTCTACATTGTAGACTGTCATTTCCATAAGATGGATGGCTATTGATAGCATTACCAAAATTGACACAAATGGAAATTTTGCTTCTTTATTTCTATTCACATTAAGCAAAACTTAAGTTTTAGATTAGGTAGACACACACACACAGCCTATCCACATGTAAAAAAAGCTAAAAATAATAGAAGCATTATTAATAAAAAAGAAAACACCAACACTCAATAACATCAATTACGAACATGGCCATAATGTGATGACTGTGTTTGTAAAATAAAACATTCCTATAACTCTAGATATATACATAGAACAATCCAGATGTTCAGTTAAAAGTAAAAATAAAATCATCTTTGATAATTGCTAAAATTATAACCAAAAATGCTTGGACATAACATTTGTACAATTTCTATATAATTTATGTCCAGAAAAGAAAATTATAAGAATACAAGAAAAATTAAATTAAAAACTTAACCACAGTATTGTGTCAGTTGTTTTTAATGAAACTTTTACACTGTGTGTGTATAAATATATATATATATAATGAAATATCTATCTATCTATCTATATATATATATATATATATATATATATATATATATATATAATGAAATATCTATCTATATATATATATATATATATATATAATGAAATATCTATCTATCTATATATATATATATATATATATAATGAAATATCTATCTATATATATATATATATATATATATAATGAAATATCTATCTATATATATATATATATATATATATATATATAATGAAATATCTATCTATATATATATATATATATATATATAATGAAATATCTATCTATATATATATATATATAAAATGAAATATCTATATATATATATATATATATATATAATGAAATATCTATATATATATATATAATGAAATATCTATATATATATATATAATGAAATATCTATATATATATATATAATGAAATATCTATATATATATATATATATATATATAATGAAATATCTATATATATATATAATGAAATATCTATATATATATATATATAATGAAATATCTATATATATATATAATGAAATATCTATATATATATATATATAATGAAATATCTATATATATATATATAATGAAATATCTATATATATATATATATATATAATGAAATATCTATATATATATATATATATATATATATATATATATATATAATGAAATATCTATATATATATATATATATAATGAAATATCTATATATATATATATATATATATATATATAATGAAATATCTATATATATATATATATATAATGAAATATCTATATATATATATATATATATATATAATGAAATATCTATATATATATATATATATATAATGAAATATCTATATATATATATATATATAATGAAATATCTATATATATATATATATATATAATGAAATATCTATATATATATATATATATATAATGAAATATCTATATATATATATATAATGAAATATCTATATATATATATATATATATATAATGAAATATCTATATATATATATATATATATATAATGAAATATCTATATATATATATATATAATGAAATATCTATATATATATATATATATATAATGAAATATATATTTCATTATTTGTGAGTCCTCAATGGGAAGGAACATTTATTTCCAGCCAAGGCAAGTTCTTTTTCTTACATGTCATAAAAGTTGTTTAACAGAGTACAATGAATACTACTAAAAATATTTTAATACTTGCTGGAAAATGGGAATCCTTTCTATAAAATGTTCAATAAAATATTTTATTAGTGATGCAAAATTCTTACTTAGCATGGTCTTTTATTTTCAGGGAGCTGCTTCTGTTGTGTGGCTCTGAAGCCACGTTATAAGCGATTGGTGGACAACATCTTCCCTACAGATCCTCAGGTAAGAATCTGCTTTCTTACAAATTGTATTTACATGATGTTAAGATGCCCTTTGCATAAGTTTGGGATTTAGAACATTTACTTAAATGAAAGCAAATATGGTACAAGGCCACTTTCCTGAAGTGTCTGGTTCAGATTGAGCTTTAATTTATAAAACTACATATGTTTCATGTAAAATTTCAAGATTTGAATTGATGCAATGTCATATTTACAGGATTCCTTATAAATCAATACCAAGTTTTGTTAAATGAAAATTGCATGCATATATATATATATATATATATATATATATATATATATATATATATATATATATTATGTGCGTGTGGAGTGTTCCTCACTGGTAGTACATAGTATTGTTTTATTACCAACAGCATTCAATGCCAATCATTATCTTCTGTCTTAATTGTTCTTGTATTCTTGTTAATTGTGTTTTTTGTTTTGGGGTGAAATGATTAAAAACAAAACAAACTCATATAAAAATTAATTACTGTATTTGCAAATATTTCTGTAAAAATCTAAGAATGTCTACAAAATAAGCAGCAAAATATTGTGCAGTTACATAAATTTCTTCATTTCCTGGGTGAATTTTTCAGGGATATTTTTATTGTTATCATTCTTCTTTACTTCCCCGGAGTCCTAGTTTTAGAGCTAGGCTCTATCCGTGCACTGATTCCTGATGACCCCCACTTTTTACATGACCTTCATGTCCCACTCATACATGATACTGCTGTATTGGACACAGGGTAATGTTTTGGTGAAAATCTTTTTAAAAAAATCCATGTCCAATAGGCCAGCAAACATTTAACCCATGTTTCTTGATAGCTTAAATAGGTACCATATTTTGTCTGAGCCTGTGAACTAACATAATTTTCTTAAAAAGAGATAAAGTGAACTATATTTAAAATATTGGAACATTGATTGTTTTTTTTTTCTGTGAAATTGATTATTGATAATCATTAAGATTTAATCTATTTGTATAGAGCTATGCTAATGTATAATAAGAATTTAACTTTTTTTATTCAGTGACTCTTGTTTCATGGTAGATATGCAGCAGTAACTTATTGGGGGATATTAAAACAACAAAAGAACAGTCTGATATTAATAAATTTTTATTTCTTTTTTTTAAATAATAGATGCTCAAGTGTCTGGAAATCTTGTACTGACATTTTTCTGTTTACAATTCTTTATTCTTTTTCACAATTGACTTTATAACTAAGTTTTCATCTTTATATAATGGGGTATTATTCTGAAAATATGACAAGGTATAGGTGTTGAAGTTTGGCCTTTATCTATAACATTTAAAATAAAACTTGGTCAGAGATTCTTACATCTGCAATCAAAAGAAAATAATTCTATTTGATTATTTTTGCTAATTTATTTTTAGATATTAACTGGCAATTTGTTATAGTATGTTAATTTCATATCTTTCTTCTGTCACAAATATGAAATATAAAATTAATTCAATATAAATTTTTTTTTTTCATTAGATTTTTCTTAGAAAAATCTATTAATTTTGTCTTTCAAAGATTGATTTGATTGCTGGGTGTTTAAACTCCATGTTTGCATACAGTATTATAAATACAGAAATAAATACTTTCTTGAATATTTTATTTAATGCTTAATACAATAGTAATCATAAACATGAATTTGTGAAGATTTTGCTGTTCAGTAATTCAAACTGTATTGGAATAATATTTACATACGAGGTGTATGTGAAATTAGATATTATTTAAAAGATATAGCTTTCACTTTTATGACTGTAAATACATGTTAGTATATTTAAATCACATTTCACAGAGATTACTTTTTAATTACATAGATTTTCTTTTTGCAATTAATCCCCAGTAATGTTAGCTGTGTTTTTGTTGTTGAGGCAAGACCAGGATTAATCTTGCACAAAGTAAGCTGGGTCCTGCCTAACCGAGGATCACAGTTTACCTTGCCACATACGCCTGGCCAACATACTAAGACTTGTCATAATAATTTTAGGCAAGGTTTTTACAATGTTGGATGTGTTTCCTGACATTTAACTTGGACACTCATGGTAGTCTAAGTATACTGAGTATTTTTATTGTGACACCATCTCTAGAAGGTTGCCATTCATATGTACATTGACCATTGGCTCCTGTAAGAAGTTCATATGCTCAACCACCTGTCCATGTGGCAGCTTGTACTAGGTTACATGTTATCAGTATCAGGTCTAAGCCTGACTGGACTACAATACCTTACTTAAGATATTTTGTGAGATTATAATAGATTTGTTCTTCTACACACTGGGTGGAAAGAAGTTCTCTATTTAAAATTGTTAATAACTTTATTAATTATTGGTCATTTTTCATAAGAGATATTTTATTTTGAATAGTATAATGTTAGAAGTACAGTACATTGTTAAAATTTTACCTTTTGCATATTTTCTTCCAATCTGAATGTTGAAAGGCAACCGATTTTGTGGGAAATCTACCACAGATCTAATATTTATCAGCTTGGAATGACAATTTCTGATGGTTTTGGCATCTATTGAAGCATGAGATTGATGAATCTGCACCACCGTCTCTGCACTTGTAACTTGGACTGCTACACATCATAATGCGATACTAGCTGAGCACATTCATACAGTGTCAGGGATTGTGTCATTCTGGGTTGCACTTGTCACTCTGAAATAAAAACAGAAATTAGCAGTGACATTCTAATACTTTAGGGATCATAGTATATTTTGTTTTATGTAAAAGTAGTGATATTAACAAATTTGAGTAATTTTCAATAGGGAGTTTCATTTCACCCACCCTGTATAAATAGGATCTCTATCTATAAAAAGCAGGATGTGTGTCTGTGTGTAACAAATGCACGGCCGCAATTTTCAATGGATTTGCACCAAGATTTACAAGCACATGTTCCAAGTTAGTGGGAAGGCCAAGACCGACTTTGCATTTCCCAAATCCCATCGATTGTGGAAATGATCGATTTTTTTTTTTTTTTTTTTTTTTTTTTTCATGCTTCTACGGCAGTTTTCATGTAGTTTGCAGCCATTTTCTACTAGCCAGAGTGAGTGCCTAAAGCTGGCTGCCATGAATAGGCAGGAAGATTCTATTGGCCAGCATGAGAGCCAACAGCTGACTGACACAAATGTTAACTAGCATGCTAGCATGCAAAAAAAATCGATAGCTGCATTTGTCACAAGTGGGAAAAATTTAAATCTGCATGGCACTTTACTCCAATTGGCTAATTCGCTTGCTTAAACTCAACGTTGATTCTGATTCAGCAGAACTGGGTTGGGTGTGAAAAAAGTATTTGTTGTTAATATTTTTTTTCCTTTGGTTTTTCCAGTTACGAGTCCTTTTTTAAAGCTGATCGTTTTGTGTTCATTTTGTTTAGTTCCTTTTTCGTAACAGATTTAATGTTTAGTATAGAGCTTAGAAAAAATTTGCAGTATGAGATAGGCAAGAAGTAAGGCATGTAGCAACATTAGCACGGCAAAGGGCACTCCTTTAAAGGCAAGGAAGGGCAAAAATATTTTAAGTCAAGTGATAGCAATTGCTGTACGAGTTGTACGATTTTTGAATCAAGCACGGGCAATGCTAGGGCCATGCTGCTAGTTCTATATAAAACTAAAGTCTTAAACTATTAAGTATATGAATAGGTTAGGGAAAGGATTTTCACTTTTGTTTATTTGGCAATGTTCAAAGAATGGAATTTGTCTAAATTTATGAATTTTCCTTTTGTGTTTCCAACCTGTTCAGTACTAAAGATTTATATTAGATCCTAGACAATGCAATGCCTCTGAAATTCCTAATACCTCTATTATAAGCAAGAAATGCTGTGTGTGGAAAATATGACACTGGAATCCAAACAAGATGTCTTCCAAGTGTTAAGCAAAGTGATGAGAAATGGAAAACTTTTTTTTAGCAATGCAGCACATTTTTTCTTTGTAATATTCATCCTCTTATACAGCGGTGAATGCTGGACAATCTCCCTAAAGATGAGAAAACTGGAGGCAACAGAAATATAGTTCTACAGAAGGATACTGAGAATTCCATTGATGGTGCAAGTAAGCAATGAGGAAGTTTTAAAGAAAATAGCAACAAAAAGAGCATTTATATTCTGAATCGGGAAGAGACAACTAAAATTCCTTCGATAAATAATGAAGGAGGGGATTCTTGGAAAACTTAATTCTCACAGGGCATATTGAGAGATAGGGGAAAGCAGTGAGCCATCTGCTTGATGAATGTTGGATAGTGGTGGGGCTTAGCAAAAGGAGAAAAAACTACTGAGGGATAGGAAATTTTGGAGAGCCATGATCGCCCATGTCCTGAAGTGACATAGCAAATAGAAGAAGAATGCTGTATGAAAAATTTAATAAACCTGTTATCATTGGCTGATATTCCTGTATACATTTGTTTAAAGAAACTCATTTCCTATTGACTGATAAGTTGAAAATTTATGAATTCATGCATTTCTTTTCATTCTTCTGTGCTCTTCAATCTATTCTCTTTTAAATGGTTGCCTTTCTGTTGTGAAAGAGGACATCTTGACCCACATGCCTTTTTCAGAATCTTCTTGGAATTTCCTCATTGCAAAATTCCATCCTACCACCACCACCACTCTAATATTTCTCCCCTTGCCTCACTGCATCACTTGATGTATTGATTCTCTGTCAATTCTATAAAAATGCCTCCCCCCCTTCCCTCTTTGTCTTAACTGCTAGCATTCCCCAGTTTGCCTTTCTCTTGAAGTGTTTAACATTCTTCACTGTTATATAATATTCATATACCAGGCTGTTAGTCATCTTATCACACTTTGGGAGGGTGTAAAGGTGTAATCATTGAAGAATAGACGGATTTAAAATTTAATGCCGTTACAGCATTGTTTTTCATCTGATATTTTCTATGACCCAATTTCCATGCTTTTCAATAAATAGGTAATGAGAAAATTCTTTCCTTCTCTCTATCTAGTGACATCAACATCTCGAACAAAGAAATTTAAATGTTGAAAATGTTGGTGTATTAATAACTCTTCTCAAAATTTTAAACAATAGAATTGTAAGATCAAAGATGTTTTATACTTGAAAGATCTAATTTATAGAAATTATCATTTCCTAAATAAGGTAATTCTATGAAAGGTACAATTAAAAAAAAAAATTATAACTAATAAAATCCAATTTTGTACATTAGTTGCAATTAAGATTAAATTTGAATAAAAGAAAAGGTTCACCATTTTTTATATATATATATATATGTGTGTGTGTATCATGTCCTGAAATTTGTTTAAATTATATTTAAATATGGTAGACTAAATAATATTGACAAGTTCTATAAAATTTTTCAAATTTACAAATTAGTTTTGGTATCCCTAAATTTACAAATGTTCATATTTATTTTATATTATTTTTTTAGAAGTACTTTTGCTTGTTTAACCAAACGTGTTTGAAAGAATTATTACTGCCAAAATACCTTTTTAATATATATATATATATATATATATATATATATATATATATAACAGTTCTGCTACTGATTTAAGATACCCTTCAACAATGTGATTGTTGTGTAGCATTTTGAAAATCCAAATATGCAACTTAAGTTGCAGAAGTCTTTGTATATTGCAATATTTAAAACACTAGACTACATTAATTACAAAATACCAGTTGATACTAATAATGGATTGATAAATAAAACCTTTGACAGTGTGCATGTGTATAATATACAGTAGCGGCCATAATATAAGGAACGGAAACAACAAAGACATAAATATGTTTATTACTTAAAAAGTAATGCATGATTAGCAATGAAATTTTTACCGAATAAAGATTAGGGTGTAATGCATAAATATTATACAAAGTTACAAAAATTTACATAATAGTTTTTTTTAAAAATAAAGATTAAATGGAACAAAGAAAACATATTTATGTCTTTGTTGTTTCCGTTCCTTATATTATGGCCGCTACTGTATATGCGTATATATATATATATATATATATATATATTTATATATATATGTGTGTGTGTGTGTTTTAAATAGGATATAGAATTCCATCAAAGTTTTTAAGAAATTTGACAAATGGAAAATGTTTCATTGAAACTTATGCATTGCACGATTCTAGGCTTCGTCAGATCCAAAAACTAAAGAAATGTATGTGTGTATGCTTAAATAATGCCTCATAGTACATTTTTCATAAGCTGGTGTTTCTTGAAGAAGAAAGAAAATGAGTGACTTTTAAATAGCCTTTAATATTTATTCTGTATCTTTTCTTTATAATTCATGTTGAAAGCTGTTAATATATTTTCCCCAGATTTTTTGTAGTGAATTAAAGGTAAATCCTCATTTCATTTTCAGAATGGCTCAAAAGCAAGAAATTTATATAGCCTTTTCTGAAATGTATCCAAGACAAATCTTCATCCAATTCTTCAAATCTAGTTTCAATGAAACAATTTCCATTTGTCATATGTATATATACATGCACACAAACACTAGGCTGAAAATAAATCATAAAAGTAAGAATACTATTATATATTGTTGAGCCAGTAAGCAAAATAGAAGCTGGATGAGAAAAATATTTATTATCTGAGTTTTCAAATATCCCAGAGTCTCTTCTCAACATATATTTTCGTACAAATTGATACTAGTATTTTATGAATTGATGTCTCCTAATAGGAACCTTGATTTTCCGATGATGAAGAGTGTTTGAATGTCCAAAATTTGTTCTTTAGTTGATCTTCCTTATAATGTTTATGATTATCAGTGTGGTGAAATGTTTTTCTATCATTTTCCCTTGATTCTGCTGAAATGTTATTGGGCACTCTTGCTAAATTTAAACCCTTCATAAGGCAGTGAATTAAATGCTCAAAAACAAAAGTATTAGACAACTTTTCACTTCATAACATTCTTCTACTACAGCACTCTATCATACTTTTTGTTATAAATTTAATAAGAATTAGACTGATTCACACTTTTTTTTTTTTTTTTTTTTTGAAACAACCCATTTTATAACTAATTGATCATGATGATGATAAAACCAATTGTTATGTAATAATGTTGGAAGCAAGTAACTGTTCTAAGATAACTCAAGAAAATAACAATTACAGTATGACATATTTATGTTCTTGAATAATTGTTGCTGATTATGATTCCTATATATCACTGATAATTATTTCATCACAAAATACAATAGATTTTACTGGCTCCAAATTTTAACACTCTTATTAACTTTAACCCTTAGCACTCTGCATTATTAATATTACTTCCCTTTTCACTGCAGTCTTTTTCAAGGCCTCTCAAATACAGTATCCTTATTATTAATTTCACTCAAAGTTGTTTTCCGTTGCTATAGAAGGATAGGACAACACAACAGGGTTCAAAGTCACCTTCAGTGGCAAGATAAACTTTTCGTACAGTGAATGAAGTCACATACTGGAGATACCAGATGCGAATGCAATTCTTCAGTCTGATTTAACCAATTCAATTTTTTTAAAAGTTGAGCAACTAAGCTTTCTTACATTCTAGCATAAAAAAAGTACACTTGAAAGAACTAGGAAGTAATAAATACTTGCATCTTTTTTCTTTTTGATTTTGTGAAGAATTTTAAACACATTTTTTTCATATAAGTTATGGAGGCACATAGTTTTATTATGTAGATAGTAGATGTACTAAATCAAATGGCCATAAAGGTTTTAACTAATCTGACTGATGAAGATAAGCCTTTAAAATTACATTGTTGTAAGTACATAGACAAAATTTGAGGGGGAAAAAAACAGCAGAGTACACACACACAAACAAACTTTGAAAATTGAATTACTAAAGGGAATTAACTGAAACAGATATCCCAAAAAGGCATGGCACATGGAATTAGAACAATCTACCCCTGTGGCTAAAGTAAAGTGTTTCTGTTTGAAATTCCAATGTATATCACCTGAAGATGGCCAAAGCATACAATGGCTAAAATGTGAATATGGCAATTTTTTGTTTCTATTTTTTTTTTTTTCAAATAGATTCTACAGGCAAAATTCCTGCTTGTTTGCATAGCTGGCTTACCATTGCTTTTTGTTAAATGTTGAATGTATTTGTATATGTGTTTGCCATCAGGTATATTAAGAACATTAGATGATGATTAATTGTGGCATGAGTTTGGGATTAAAGTTTGTTTGTTTTTTTTTTTTTTTTTTGTTTTTTTTTTTTATCTAGATTTGCTTTGCTTATTGCTACATTGAATATATATTTAATTACACTTGTTAATTAAGAAACTATAATTATTCTGGTTATTCCCTCAGGTGACATTATTTTTTTTGTATTTAATATGCTTAGTTCACTCACTAGATACTACTTATTACTACAAAACCAAATATTTGAAACTCAAGCCATGATACAAAGCTTAGAATGGCTCATGATCAAACATAAGACATTTGTTGTCTGTTATATTTAACAATATATGTGTTTTTATATATATATATATATATATATATATATATATAATTTTTTTTTTTTATTCTATCACCACCATACAAGACAGTAAAGCCACTAAGACACAAGGAGTTGCTGAGAAAAAAATAAGAAAACAGAGATATACTAGTAAGGTGGAAGGACAGTAGACAATGATTGAAATTGCATTTAAATTTTTGAAGTTGGCTGGAAAGCATGAAGCTAGAAGAGAGTTCTACAAGTGAGAAATGCAAGAAAAGAATCTGTTAGTATAGTTACATGTTGCCAATTCAGGTGTAAATTGATGAGACTTTGCTTCCAATCTTCTACTGCACTTAAATTCATAGAGTTCATCTGAACAATTAAATGTCTGATGGCGGAGGTACATTGATGAAATATTTCAAGTATCTACATTTTTATTTTTTTATTTTTTTTTTTTTAATCTTCTTAGTCATTTTTATTGCAGTAGTAAACACCAGCATGACATAAAACTATGGTTTATAAGTTGATAAATTTTAAGAGTTTAATGTCTATAGTTTCATGGTGGCCATTGTTTATGTAAATCTATTACATATTTACATTATTTTTGTAATGTAACTCTCTCTCTTCTTTTTTTTTCTTTTTGTAAGACTTGATTTTTCTGGAGGATCAGTAAAAGAGTCACAACTTTGAAATCTGGCTAGGGAAATGTTCAGCTGAGTATCTACTTGATATGCTTATATAATAAGACAAAGATTTGGCTTAGCTAACATGGTGAACACAAAAAATGGCTGCATTAGCAGTACATTTACATTATTAAAAAATTAGTTTTGGAATGTTGAAAAATGAATATGTTAAAAACATACCTAAATAACCACAGAAATTTGGGTGGCTAGGGCTGTTCTTCAGTTATGATATGGACAAAGACATTTGGTAAATTATAGTCAGATTACTTGTGATGTTTTCTGAATATAATGTTAAAATTAAAAGAAATTCCTTAAAATTTTTACATCTTAACCATTGCATGTCATTGATCTAAAAGGATTTTTTCTGCATTACTGATGATGATAGTTTGTCTTTTTCCTATATCTAAAGATTTCTTGAACTTTTGTGCCCACCAAAAAAAAATGGAGTGTCAAAGGGACTTTCCCCCCTTGATACCACTATTTTTTTTTAACTACCTTCACTCCTTGGCAGTGTTTGTTTCAAAAAGCAAGGATTAGAATTGTAATAAAGCTTAAACATATGAAAGTGAATTTATACGTAATATTAAATATTATTTATTAATTAGATTATTTTCAAGAATAATTTTATGTTTACAGTAATTCTAAAAAGTAATACAATTGTATTAAAACTAATGCAATACAATCTTTATCATTTATCAACTTATAAAGAAATATGAAAATAATTTTTTATTCATAGATTTATAAGCATTTACTAAATTATTAAAAATATATGAACCAACTATGAAGAAATCTTTATTTACCATTTTATAAAGTTTGAATCAATTGGCAGTTCACTGATGTTTTAACAACCATTCCAATAAACAATATAATAAATAAAGTGTAAATAAACAAGCTAATAAATAGTGTTTATTATTTTTCTTGTCAATTCTCAAAAACAAATAATAAAATTCACTTTCATATGTTTAGGTTTTATTAAAATTCTAAACATTACTTTTTAAAATAAACATTGCCATTTGGCTTCAAAGCTGTGACTAAACTCTTTCTCTAACTCTGAACTAAAAATTTTCAACATATCTTTATACTATTTGTGTAGCTTAAATTCTACACATCAGGGCCAGTGCAAGGGTTTTGTGGGCCCACACTGAATTTATGATACCTACCCCCTCTTCTACTACATGTCAATTTTCATAAGGTAGTATTCATATAAAATACAAATTTTATTGTAACCTGTGTACAATAATGGATTATATGCAATTTAGGTAAACAATTCAACTAGAAAAATTGAAAATAAATACAATGTGTCTAAATACAAATTGGAGACATGTCGTAATAGATCATTCCATCTTAAATAAATCAACAATGTTTTGTGGCAATTTGAGAATTTTCTTATAAAAAGTTGAATAATTTTAATACATTCAACATTATTTATAAAAACAATGAGAATTTTATATAGTGTTTTTTCAAGACTAAGCATGAGCAAAACAAATTTACAGATTTGAACAACCCCTCCTCCCAGAATTACGTCAAAATTTGCAAAAATTATCATCCTTTAATAGTTGCATTTAGCTTAATTTATGATGTATGTAAATGTAGGTAGAAAAAAAGCAGATGTTGACGAGATAGTGAGAGTTACAAAGCATTGCATGGGTTCCAAAACGGTCGGGGTGTTTAGGAGTAGTATGCACCAGCCCTGCTGCCCAGCCATTGTTTTAGATGTATGTATATAAAAATCTGTCAATATCAGCCTGCTTTAAAGATTTTAATATTGCTTGTATTCGAATTTACAAACTATGAAATTTATTCATTAATATATTTTTGCATTAGATAGTCAAGTTAAATATCAATAGGTGCTGAAAAGTTATTGGCTTGACTCATTTTGATGATAAAACTTGAGAGGTTTGGTAGGGAAGTGTTAAAGAAACTTAAAGATGTCCTAAATATATTTGAACTCTTTTTCATGGCTCTAGTTCATTCTTCCTGCTCATCTGCATCCTAAGAACTTTCCAACACTTCATTGTATTATATACATTCTGTATCTGCTTAATATATAATGACAATTTGTATTTTTAAACAAAATGCCATTAAAGTGAATATTTTACCAGAAGCTTTTATAAATTATTAAAATTATTTGTCATCTATAATTGGTCATGTTTTTGGTTTGATTAGAAAATGTCAAATATGTTTAGAAGCCATCTTTAGTATTGTGATCTGAGTTTGATAACTATTTTGTGACTTATGACTGTGATCTACTTTCAGCTTGGTTTAATATCCATGCATGTATGCAAAATAAAAAAGAAATGAGTAAGCTTGCAAAGACACGGCCTACTGTCACTAAATAATAATAATACTGGATTTCCAAGTTTTATTAAATCTAATAAAGCTCACTATGTTAAAACAGTTTTAAGGGATATAATTCTTGGTTATTTAAGAATTATTCCAATTTTCAATAATAAATTCATCTTTGGAGATAAATGGGATAAAGAAAACAGTTAAACTCACAACCAAACTAAATGATTGTATTGGCAATCTTTTCTATTTTTCTTTCTTTTTTTTTTTAATCATTTCTCCCTAAACAAAGTAGTAAAGGCACAAAGTCTTACTGAGTGTGAAGGAATAAGAAAAAAAGAGAAACATTAT
Organism: Acanthosepion lycidas; assembly: GCA_963932145.1. Taxonomy (NCBI): domain Eukaryota; kingdom Metazoa; phylum Mollusca; class Cephalopoda; order Sepiida; family Sepiidae; genus Acanthosepion; species Acanthosepion lycidas. The sequence goes on along the minus strand of OZ010580.1, from coordinate 113,833,656 downwards.
TAGGAAGTGAGAACAATAAAAATGGAATCTAGAAGACAGTAAATAACGTTTGGTATTTGTCTAGTACAATATTGTGAACCAAATTTCCTAGCTGTAAACTGTAACAGTTGACTCAATATAATCTTTCTTTCCACTTCATGTCCGTCAAGAATGTTGGCCTGAGAAGGCACAATAAGTCACGCTCTTGGAGGTTAGCATCAGCCATACTGATGGAAGGTAGAAAGGAGTCTCTCACATGACTAATAGAGAGAAGTTTTGTTTTGGAGGTGTTAAAATTAACAATTCCTTGCATAAGTTAGCAGTTGGTCCTTTTTTTTTTTTTTTTTTTTTTTTAATAGATTGAGTGTCAATTTGACCTTATCAAACTGATCCGGCTTTAGTATTTATTTAATATTCATATCAAATTTAGTCATATGATATAAAATTTTCTTTTATATGAAAGAGACTAACAAACATGTAGTAGATTAATCTTCTATTTTAAGTGTTGTTTTAATTGTTTCTGCTTTATTTTTAGGATGGGTTAGTGAAGAGCAATATGGACAAATTGCTTTTTTATGCTTTATCCACACCAGAAAAACTGGATAGGATAGGAGAATACCTTGCCCAGAGAGTGAACAGGGATATTCACCGGCACCGGAGAATTGGGTAAGTAACTTGACATACTCCTTTCTTTCAAATTCCGAAATTGTCTGATACACACACACACACACACACACACACATACATTATATATATATATATATATATAATGTATGTGTGTATTCAGAATGCTGTTTATGGATATAGACAGTGTGAACATAGAAATCCACGTTACTTGGTGACTCAGTTTCATGCTTCAATGCAATCCTTAGTGTAAGGATCACTTGAGCTGTAAAATTAAGTCACTATGGTGTGTTGATTCCTTTGTCTCTGTGTGTGTGTGTGTATGTATATATATATATATATATATATATATAATATAATTTTTACAGTAAGTTTCACCCTGTACAAGGCCCAGAGGCTAATCAAGGTAGAGGGTTATGATAAGGGGGCATTTATATGGATAGGAGGAGATAGGCTGCTGGAATATGAAAGGAATGTGGGTGGCTTGCTACTATGAAAGTGCCATGGCAGGTCCTAGCCATGAAGATCTGATGTGGTGGAACCAGGAGATGCAGTTTGTCCGAGCACTTTTCATGGTAGTAGTGAGAGGCTCACCATATTCTGCCTCTGAGAGGTTGAATGGTGGAAAATAATTTTCTCCCACAAGGACTTGGAGATGCTTTTGAATTTTATTAAGACTGAAAGTGAAGTCTGAGCAGCTCCTGCCTAAATATGGCAACAGTACACTCTTTCTGGCCTGATCTGGCTCTTATAAAGGTAGAGGATAGCATAAGGAGTCAGGTACTTACTGGAGTGGTTCAGGGAGCTGATCATTTTATCTGCATCGTTAGCAATGGATTGTGTGTGTGTGTATATATATATATATATATATATATATATATATAGGAATTCCACGATATCCAGATGTGAGTTTCAGACACAATATCCTCTTGAGACATGGGGGCCTCCTCAAAGGGAAGTCTGTTCATTGTGACTGGCGGTAGTTCGAGGTCTGATCAGCAGTGAGGGAACGTAACCAGTTTTAGAGGCATTGAATGTAACCAGACAGTTTTTACCCTCTACTGGGAAGTTAGTGTTAGATCGAAAGAAAGATCAACTGCCAATCTCTGACTGTCAAGACTTTGAGGTGCACCTGTATATTGTATCATTGTCATAAATGTTTACAAATGATCAGAGTATATTCTTAGGTAGATCATTTATGTAAACCAAAAAGAGGGTTGGTCTGTGAAGTGACCCCTGGGGGATGCCTGTTAGGAAGGATTTTATAATAAAGAAAACCCTTCCAGTAGTTCCATAGCTGGAGAGCTTGTGTGTTGTCAAGGGGCTCACTAATTCTGTGAGTAATGGTAGTTGGGATGTCAGCAGTGGATTGGGCTGATCAAAACCCATACTGGATGTCGAAAACTTCTTTACCAATGTCTCAGTTGAGGAAACAATCAACATAATCAGTGACTGTGTTGACAAACACCCGATAATATCCCCACCAAAAATCTAACCCGCTATCCTTCAGAAACTACTTCTCATGTGTACTACAAAAGCTCACTTCTATGACCATAATGGCAACACCTATATCCCAACTAATGGTGTTAGCATGGGAAACCCTTTAGTCCTTGCTTAACTAACTTTTATATATCCTACATTAAAAAAAAAATGCTTGAAACAACCGATAAACCTGAAATGTCCAGAAGGTATGTTGATGACATTTTTGTTTTGATAAAAAATAAAGATGAAATTGCTAACCTAAAATCGACTTTTGAAAAAAGAAAAAATGAATACTAAAATTCACATATGAACTTGTGGTACATAACAAGGTCCCATTCCTGGACATTGGGATAGATCTAAAATCCAACAAATTTACCACTCACTCATATAAAAAACCTGCCAGTATGAATTCTTGTCTTTTAAACTATGATAGCCAATGCCAAGCAAGATATAAAATAGCAGTGATAACAAACTTCTTTAACAAAGCAAACCAAAATTCCACTTCCCATGAAACAAATACTAGTCAACAATAATTTTCTCAACTATATCATTAATAAACAAATAAAATTATTACAAAAAATACACAACACCAGTAATAAAAATACAATACCACAAACATCAACATATTTCATTACAACCAGATGTATAATAACTATAAGCAGGACAAATTTACTATAAGGAAACTTATTAAGCACATATTTCTGTTGTAACCCCTAATATACATATAAAGTTTATAATACATGAAAATGTATGACCACAAACCTCATTGTCACTAACCAAAATAACCCCACCAAAACTAGACTAGTGGTGACCAATATAGTGTACCAATTTCAATGCCCAGTACAAGACAGTGTTACTTGTCAAAAACCACTGACCTATATTGGACACACCACTATCTCCTTAAGTAGATGCCTTACATGCCACCTCTTGAAGCAGAGTGTGAGTAATAAACATTTATTAACCCATAATTTACAAGAACCTTTAAGGAAAATTTTAGTCAATAACACAAAAATTCTTTTCAGATCACATAGTGATAGACATCTTATCATTAAGGAAGCATTATCGATTAAATACCATTCCTCTGCTATCAATCTTACACTGTTTAGTAGTGGAGACAGCATGTTGAAGGTTTTCTAAAAATAGAAGTGATGCCCAGGTCAACCAGTTGCACATAACATGTAATGACCACAAAAGGTATATACTCCTTCATGAGATCCCTATGCAGCTAAACTAATATGTAGAAGACAACATCTGAAACTCACCATACCGAAACAGCATCCTTGATAATGGCTATAGAACTGGCTAAAAGCACTTGGAATAATAACAACTATGGGCAATTTTTATATTCTTTAACTCCTGAAAAACAGAAAAATGTTAGAATGCTAGAAAAACACAAAAGATTAATTAAATTTTCCTTGTCAGCTGTTTTCAGTGAAAGATAATTGAAAGAAAAGTTGCTGTTCAAATATACTTTAATTTTTATATATATATATATATATATATAAAGTTACCATATAAAGTGCATTGAGAGGAAGATAGTTATAAATCTTGGCAATCAGATTTCACTTGAAATAAATTTATGAAAAATATTTAAGTATTTTATATTGGATTTTAATGTGAAGCCAAAGCATTACATACACTTTTCAAATCTATTTCAAGTATTCTTGAATTGCATATATGGTGAATTAATCTTTTTATACAAATCTAAAAATTAATATTTAATTGTTTTGTTTTTTTTCTAGAATGAACCTACTTATAATTAGAATTATCTTTGTCTACTTTCCATGCATTCATACAGTGCAAATATTCCTTGTTGCATTACTGCAGGATCTATAAGCAATATTAAATAGGTATACTTTAAAGTATAAATTTAAAACACAAGTTATATTAACTTTCCTGTTATATGATACTCTTGTAATATCTTCTATATGGTTTATTAAAATTATTTTGAGGATTTGGCATAAAATGGCTGAATGCAGAATTTATATCATCTATAATTTTAACTATCTCAAATTTGTATTTTTTTTTATTTTTTGCTAAACTCACTATAAAACTATTTACATAATCATCACAGATGAATATCTGATTGTATACAAAATTGTTTTACATTGTAACCCGGATATAAGAGAAACCCGGTTATAAGAGAGACTTTATCTGGTCCCAAATTAGAGCCATACTTACCTAAACAAAATAGACCAAACCCGGATATAAGAGACTTCTTCTCTGGTCCTGACAACTCTCTTATATCCGGGTTACACTGTATAAAAGGATTAAACATGTAAATTTGACATTCTTCAATCTTTGATCAACTTTATATAGGGTGCAGCAGAAATAACTCTCACATATACCTCCCAGATAATGGTAAGACATTAGCTACAGGATGGGACTGAAATACCTCTCATATTTTAAACTGTCAACTGTGTTGTGCTAGTGGCAGTGGTGTCTTCATCCAGCTAATATCTTACCATTATGTGGGAGGTATTTCTGCCACACTCTGTATATCATTTTACGGAGTCAGAATTTGAACATTGTTTTCTACAAAAGACAAATGTGTTGACATTGTTTCATTTTTTTGTGTTTATATATATATATATATATATATATATATATATATATATGTGTTATACTTTTTATAATTAGATTTTCTTCGTCTGTTGATGAATATATTTCTTTTGCAGATTTGTTTTTTTGGCTATGGATGCTTTAGACCAATTGCTGTTGGCATGTCATGCTCAGGCCATCAACCTATTTGTGGAGAGTTACCTGAAAATGGTGCAAAAGCTGCTCGAATATGATAATGTTGATCTGCAAATATTGGCTACATCATCAGTAAGTTATATGATATTCTGAACCTTAGCCTTCAACCCGTCATTACTAATTATAGTAATAATGATGATCTTAATGATGGTAATAAAGCCACATGACTCTTGTATTGCTGAATATGGAAAAATTGTGGAAGTTTTAGCAATTTTTTAATCACTTGACCTGCATAATGCTAGAAAGATGTTAAAAGCTTAGAAAAAAATGATTTGCAAGACTGAAATATTGATTAAAAAAAACTGTATCATTGAATTTTTTTATTTTATAAGTGTATGAAATGTTTTTTATAGTTGATTTTAAAAAAACCTGAACAGCAAGAAAAAAAAGGAATTATAACATTTTTTTGATGATGTTTATTTGAAGTAAAAAGAATACGAATTCTCAAAGCTGAAATTACAAGTAAATTTCTTGATAATTCTAGTTAAGATATACTGAATTATTTTTTGGGAGAAATATTAAATCATTACTTTCGAATCATTTAAAGGAAACAATTTCCATGATATTATTTCTGTATCAACTGCAATAAAATGTAATTTATTTAGATGATAATGTTCTTTTGAAAAGCAGGTGTCACTTAAAGCATTTATCAATATTATTGCTGCATCTAATATGAAAAAAAATAATACTAATAATAAATCATCAAAAAAATCCACAGTGTAACATTTTGTGGAAAAAAAAATGTTCATCTTGTCAATTCAATAGTAAGCAAAATTTGATTACCATATAAGGTCCCCACCCTGATATATATTATTTCAGTATAATAAGTTAGACTAGTTACAAGTACTGAATCTGCATAAGTATTGGCCTACTTGATACTTTGTGTATATAATTCATGTATAGAGATATATATGTGTGTGTGTGTGTGTGTGTGTGTATGTAGTTTAAAATAATTAGGAGATCAGCCAATCATGCTACTTTGGTATTTTCAGAAAATACTGAAAGGTTGAAACCTAGATTGGCTGATCTCCTAATTTTTTTCAACTTAATAGTTCTGCATATTAAATTTTTTATCTTCTTTATATGTATATTGTGCACTTTTTAATATTACTGTTTTGTAGCCTAATTCAACTCTGATCAATAACTGTTTTATAATTATGATTATATGATTGTGTATTTAGGCAGCAATCCCTCTTTTATACTAGTTTCATTGAAAATGACTGACAAAGTACTGTGGTTAAGTTTTTTTAATTTTTTTCTTGTGTTCTTATAAGTTTCTTCTATTCTGGACACAAATTATATAGAAACTGTCAAAATGTTTTGTATGTATGAGCACTTTCGGCTATACTTTTAGCTATTATCAAAGACGATTTTATTTTTACTTTTAACTGAATGTATGGATTGTTTTATGTATGTATATAGAGTTATAAGAATGTTTTATTTTCCAAACCTGGTCAGCACATTGTGGGCATGTTCATAGTTGATATTATTGATTGTTCAGATATATTTGTGTTGGCTTGGGAAAGTAATAATTCTTGTGAGATTGGGAAAAAGCCAACATACACTACAACAAATATGTTGGAAAATCAAAAGGAAACTGTTAAATCCATCGCTTCAGTCTTTGATGATGTACAGCACAAATGTTCATCTTATACCATAACAAAATCTAATCACAATCCAAACAATATATTCATTCAAAAAAAAAAAAAAAAATTATTGAATATTACTCTCTCATTTTGCGTTTCACTAGACTTTGAATTAAGACACTTTGTGTCCTCCACATGCTTTGACTGACTTTTCAATCATTACCTGATGAACATTCATTAATGATTTCAAATTTACAAGCCTTGATAAACCAATGACATTCTTGCTTCTTTGTATGTAAACACGTGCAGCATAATAAATACTATATTGCCTTGATAAACTCCCTCAGTGGAAATGCATTGGCTAAGTATAATTTTTCCTTGTCTCTTTTCGTCTCATTTCTTGAGTTCAAGAAAGAAATTTGGATTACTAACACATAAACAGAGAATGTCTCATATCGAGAATATTTAACATCGAAAAAAATTAATTATTTTTAATAATATGTGTAAATCTCCACCCTTTACTTGATGACTGTAGCAAGACCAGAAACACCTGTAGTAAAATTATGGAAAATAAAGCATAATATTTAGAAAAAAAAAATCCACATTACAATCAAAAACATTTGCGGCATCTCTCTTCTTTCTACACACTTTTCTCTCATTGGAACTACTATAACCTCTTTCTTATATATATATATATATATATATATATATATATATATATATATTTGTGTATACATGCTATAGAGGAAGTGTGCTCAATATTGGAGAATAGAAAATTTGTAGATATGAATGCACCATAAATGATTGACATTGTCTGAGGATCACCTAAGTTGTGAAACTGACAGTCATCATACAGCATTGATTTCTCTGTCTATGCTGTTTATATATAATTTATATCTGTAATCTTTTTCTTGTTTGTAGATTAAAAAATATATATCGGATTAAAAAATAAAATTCATTAATTCTCTAGCAATTGCTTTGTCTAAATGTTTTGGATATGAAACAGTGCAGACCTGCATTTCGAGTAAACATCTGAACAAGAATGTGTGCTTTAAAGGCAAAATAGAACCTTGCTTTATTGTCAAGCTCTTTGTAGCTGAGTGATAAAAGCATGCTGGATCAGATGGTAGTTCCTCCTGGAAAGTAGGGCACAGGTTCAAATCTTGTCTGAGGACACATTTTCTTTAAGTTTTCTTAATTATCCTGACCAGTAGACAAAATAAATACTGTTTAAAATAAATGGGGTATTTACTAAAAATGACATTTGAAGTAATAAAAAGATTAATTTCTGTATATCAGTGATGATAGTGTTTCTTAGCCTTTTTTTTTTTTTTTTTTTTTTTTTTTTTTGAGAAATGGCACACCTAGAAGCAAATGAAAATATCACAGCACATTTAGCAAATTTTTTAAAAAATCTATACATTTAAAAGTTATGAAATAAAATCACAAATTTTTTAAAAGTACACATACAAATATAAACTTACTTTATTTCAATTCAACTGTTTGTGCAGCTTATTTAGTAAAATACTAACACTGAACCATTACTACTTACACACACATATATATATATATATATATATATATATATATATATATGCCATGACAATATTTTTTGGTACACTTAATAGGATCATATGGCACACTAGTGTGCCACGTCACAGTGGTTGAGAATCACTGGTATAAAGAAACTGTTCACAGTTTGTGTTACTTGTTAAGGTTCCAAGTTTTTCACTGGATTCCGTCATTATCAGGACATTTATCTGTGTGTTACGATCCTTGAAATTCCTACCTTGATTTTAGGTTATATTCCATGCAGTTGGCAAGATGACTCATTAAAGATTTTGTCTTTGATTGAGTTAAATGTTACCTGAAGCTCAGGGCCAGATTTAGATGAAAAGAGGCCCTAGGCTATTCCACTTGTGAGGCCCCTCCAGATCCCCCATTCTCATGAGTAGAGGAAAATGGAAGAGTGTTAAACAAAAGGATGATGATGAGGGTTTAAAATTACAGAAGGGTTATTTAGTCTACAATGCGTTATGACAATATATGTAAGAAAGGCCTATGACAGTGATAAAAATATTATACATCTTGACTGGAGGCCCTCTAAATTTTGAGTCTCTAGGCTTCGGCCTGCTAAATCTATAGGTAAATTCGGCACTGCCTAAGCTATGAAAAAGATATGTGGATCATGTAACCATTACCTACATGGAAAGTAGAATAGACAAGCAGAGTTTAAATTCCAAGTTTGTCTCTTACATTCACATTTACATTGCATAAATCCCTTTGAGAGAAAGACAAGGACCCAGTGTAAGAGAAGGAAATCTCTGAATTTTAAACAATGGAGGAGGAGGAGGAGGAGGAGGAGGAGGCAGCAATGGGCAAACCACTCTGCCTTTATGAATAAAGCCTGGCAGTTCACAGATAATAAAGACAAATCTATGGTGACTCATAATCATTTACATCTTGAAAGGACATAACATTTAAGAGAGAAACTATTAAAAAGAACACAGCTTGAGGTAGCATATGTTGGTTACTATTTGACCTTGATTTAACACTAGTGACTCTAATTTTGAATAATAATTTAAATGTGATGTTATTTTCCAAACAGTTCAACACTGGCTATTGCATGACCCATATAGATATCATGGTACTGATAAGATTACATTCATTCTGGAACTGCAAATGGGACTTAAAATATGACTGCTAGCATTTGAGCTTATTATTTTATCAAATAATTATCAGTGGTCATAATTATTTTGTCAGTTTTTCTATTATTCTGCTATTAAAATATTAAAAAATTTTTTTTCTTTCTTTTAATAATTTAGCGGTCTCTTTTGTCAACTTTCTTTTTTGTTTTTACCTTAAGGCCTGAGAATTTCATTTGTAAATGTTTGACATTATCTTGAATAATCATTAATAGAAAATGATGCAGCGGGAACTCCTTTCTTGTGATACTTCTAATATTATCTTCATGCCTGCATACTGCAAATAGATCAATTTGAGATGCTTTCGGTGAACTCTTTCTGTTAGATAAAGTTCTCTTGAAAATAATGATATAGTCCTGGGTATGACAATCTGGCAAGTAATACATATAGTAAAAATACCAGCAATATCTATTTATAGCAAAATGACCAGCAATTGGAAGATTGAAGGTTTTGAGGAGTGTGGAATCAACTCTTAATTGCTGTTGTTTCCTGGTCCATCCTGACCCGGGATGGTAGCACCTGCTAGGGTCCCAGTAATTGACAAATAGGGAAAAACACTGAAAGTATAAAAAGATAAGCAATTCATATAGTAAAGATACAAGCAATATCTATCTATAGCAAAATGACCAGCAGTACATATTTATAGCAGAATGACCAACAATACGTTTTATAGCAAAATGACCAGCAGTACATATTTATAGCAGAATGACCAACAATACGTTTTATAGCAAAGTGACCAGCAATACATTTTATCTGTAGTTGAAGGCATGCAAATGAATTAAAAATATTTAGATTTCGGCATTAAATAACCCATACAGATTGATATGCCACTAAACAAAATCACCCAACCAAAACAATGATAAATTTACTATCTTTTATTCTTAAATGACATAAATTAATTTTATTTAAATTTAATATCAGTCTAGAATTGAGAAATGGGCTGAAGTTTGGAGAAATAATGTTAGATTTATTAAAATTTATATACTGAATATTTACTAAATTAAATATACTACAGATATTATAATTTCCAAATGTTTCTTTTTAAAACAAATCTTTTAATTTATATTTTGTTTTCCCTTTCAGTTTGTGAAGTTTACTAACATAGAAGAAGACACTCCATCATATCATCGGCGTTATGACTTTTTTGTATCTCGATTCAGTGCAATGTGTCACAGTGATCTAGAATCAGCCAATGATCGTCTCAGGTAATATTTACATTTCTTCTACTAGACTTACCAACTTATCATTAAGCTCTTGAATGGGTTTAGTACCATCACTAATTGCTTGAGAATTCTTAGGATGTCATTTATAGTGTTCTTAATGTTGATGAGGCCTTTCTATCTTGATCAATGGGCAAAAGATTTTTATTACTAAAATATAGCATCATCATCATCATCTCTGTTCTGTGTCCCTTCAGGACATTAGTGATCATGGCTCTCCCCAATTTCCTGTCTTTTGTAGCACTTAATAAATTTTGTCTTTTTGTTATCACTGCAGCATCCATTTACTCTAGCAATATTTTTCTCAATCTGTCTTGTGAGCATCAAATTTTCTAAGCCTCCTTTCCTCATTATGTGCTCTAGAAATTTTAGTGTTTCTTCCTGAGGTTAAGTATATGTGTCTTTTGTTGGAAAATGCGACACAAAAACAAAGAATTAGAATAACAAAAGATACCATCCAAAGTATTATGAAAAAGGAAAAGTTTGTTAGAAACAATATAGTGTTAAACTACTATGTAATATCAATCCTCCTATATGGCAGTGAATACTGGATAATTTCCTCACAGATGAAAGGGAAACTTGAGACAACAGATGTGCTTTTTGCAGAAAGAAGCTGAGAATACTGTGGGTGGAACATGTAAGCAATGAGGAAGTTTTAAGGAAAATTGGAGCAAAATACACACTAGTTCTTGGAATTGGAAAGAGATAGTTTAAATTTTTGAAACGCATAATGAGGAAAGAGTGCTTGGGTAATTTGACACCCACAGGATATATTGAAGGCAAGAGATGCAGGGTGAAGCAGTAAGTAACCCTATCCTTCTTAGTGAGTTTGTGTAAATGGATGAAAGTACAGGGACTGGGAGGGATAGTAAAAAGACAAACATTACTGATGGCTACAAAGGATAGGAAGTTGTGGAGAGCCCTCATTATCTGATGGGACGCAGCATATAAGAGAAACTGTTTTTTCATTATTTACATGATTTTCTTCGGACAATTGTTATCACATTTTGGCTGTTGATCAAATAAAGATTTTAGTTTGGAATTCCTTGTCTGTTACCTGGATCGATATACACCTGTTGAAGGTCCTGAAGAGGGTGCAATGGCTAAAACATTGTGATGGTAACAAAGATGAGGACAATAGTCAAAATGTAAATAGTGTGAATAATGATAACTCCTCATCCCAGAAATTAAAGCGGAACTATTTTCCATGATTTACCATTTGAGTATCATCAGTTATGATCTTCAGATCTCTTGTAAAATAAAAGTATATTGTTTAAAGTAAAGACTAATAAACTAAGCTTGTTGTTTTTATGATAATGTTTTATCTAACATTTTGTTCATCATACTGAAGATCGTATGTCACCTCTATTAGTCATTAAATTAACTACTACAACCTTTGCTGTTTCTGTTCTCAGTAGTAGTATTAGTAGTAGCAGGAGTAGTGGTACTTAGATGTTAGTGGCGGTATTTCGCTTCTTTACTCTCAGCTTCAGCGACACACAGCGGATGCTTCCTTTCAGTCTCTGACATCTCTCCACTCAGTTTGACTGCATTCGAAGACAGACGAACCCAAAACTCTGACTCTTCTGGTTGGCTTGCCTCTTTATTAACAGAACCGGCCTCACATGTCCCAGACTGGTGACATATCTGTTTTTTTAGTGCTGACATACTACCAATGTACAATTTCACTCCTCTGAGAATAAACAATTTACTTTTTCATCGATTGCTTTCCAAGGTTCACAACAAGATGCTATTGTTTATCACCTCGCTATTAATTATTCTGCCACTTTTTGTAAACTACAGAGATTCTTGTTTTAAAAATAAATTCTAGATCAAAACATCCTTAATTTTAACTTTGATTCTTATAGTGTCAAAATCCATTTCTTTTTTTAAAAGTTCCAAATTATTATTGTCTCAGTAATTTTCTATTAGTAATCTGATATCCTTTGTACACTTACAAAAAGAATGTATTTTATGTTTTAAATGAACTTTCTGTAACATTTATATTTCAAAGTCTTTACAGCATATTAACATGTTGGTTATTTGAAAATGCCTCTCTTTCACTTTGTATTTTTTGTTTTATAGCATATCCTCTTTTATTATCATTATTATTATTATTATTTCAGGGGTTATATTATCCCTGCCACACATCAAGTATTATGTTTATGTGATTGACACTAAATTTCTGATAATAATTTATACATCTAAAAAAAAGTCTGCAAAATACATATTGCCTCTAGATTGAAAATGAAATTCAATACAAATGTGAATGAGGCAATAAAACACTATTTCTGAAATTGTTGTTCATTATTTAAATATAGTCTATCATGACTTTGAAATTTTCTCAGATAATCTTGTTCACAAAATAAAGACCTCAACTAATCTTGATTCTTTGAAAGTCTTTGTATGTTAACTGCAGCACGAGCCTCGTTCATATTCATCTTAATCAAAGTCTGTAATTTAACAATTGCAAGCAATTCAAAATCAGTTTAACATCAATGCACTGTCTTCCTGTAAATGGCATTTCTGAGACAATTCAATTCACTGCTTGTAGCCTTAAAGAAAAACATTTTTTTTAAATTCCCAATCTGCTTGTTAATCAGGTTTAATTACTTTTTTTTTTGTTATTTAAAGCAGCAAAGATTTTTCTCTTCTTTTAGGTAACTTGAGAAGCAAACTTTAGTACTTCCAGTGGGAATTAAAATTTAAGGACGTTAACCAGATCTTGATCGTTTTCTCTTGATTACCAAAATCTGTATTTTTTTTTTTTTAAAGTTTTTTTTTTTTTTTTTAATACTATAAAAGCTTCCATAAAGAAAATAATGTACTTGGCTCATTCAGACACTCTTATTTTGACTTGCTTATTATACAAAGTATTGAGAAGTTCTCTGCCTACCAAGAAGACATTTTTAAAAAATTCTGATGTTTGGTCCCTTGGTCATATTTCAAGAAGTGAGTTGGGTTGATAGTATTTTAGCATCCCCTCATATAATAATTGCTGGCTGCTCATTTTCTAAGTATACCTGTCTGCTTGAGTGGCCCTATTGTAGGAAACAGCTCTGGCACAGTTGTATTTCTTTAATGCATTAAAGGACCTGTTTATTCTACAACTATACTGAGCAAAATTTACGTAAACTTTCTGGGAGAGATAGTATGACCTGGTTTGAGCATAAGTTCAGTATGATCAAACCCTCAGCTACAATGACTTGTGAGTTTATTCTCACGCAACTGTTAATGGTTTCTGAAGGGTTTTGTTAACCCATTTTCATTCACAAGGCTTGGGTCAACCTGCAGTATGATTTTTTTTTTTCACGCCCTTCCCAATGGTGCTGCACAGTGTGATTGTCTGGTCAGGTCAATATTATGAAGAAAGCACTGCTTTAATGAATTGATCATGGTGAGATATAAATCTGTGCCTCATAGTCAGTTTTAATCATTCAGCCATATCCCTTTGTATATAGTTATAGCAAGTACGTTGATTTCCTTTAAAAGAATACTTTGAAGCTTATGCCTTTGTTTTTGTTTGGCAAAAAAAAATATAATCTGTTTTATTTTTGAAGGCATCTTTAAAATGCAAAGTAAAATCTTGTGAGTTGGTTGATTTTAAAACATTTGTGATAATACAAGAAGCCATGGCTAGGAAAGCACTCAACAGATCACCCATGTCTAGATTGCAGATATTTAAAATGAAACTTTGAAACTGATGATATTTGCACTGCTTATTTGTCAGTGAAGTGAAATACTTTTGAAGAATTTCTGCTAGATAAGTAGCTTAGTGCTTCTGGAAATTTCTCCAAAGTCTGGTGGTATAAAGATTATATTTATTTATTTGTTAACCGGTATCACCCTATGCAAGGTAGTAAAGCCACTATGGCACAAGGGATTACAGGATGTGGAAGAATTAGGAACAGGCTCATTAATAATGAGCAGAAAGAGAAAAGAGTAATCAGGAGAACAGTAGATAGCAATTGACATTGCATTTAAATTTTTGCAGATTAAAATTGGCTGGAAAGCATGGAGCCAGAAGGGTGTTCCACAAGGGAGAAGTGCAAGAAAAAAAAACTGTTTACATAGAACTTAAGGTTACATCTAGATACTTCAACAGTAAATTGAGGATACCTTGATGCCAGTCTAGTACTGCACTTAAATTCAAAAAGTCTAGGTACAATAATGAAAAGCTAATCTGAATAATTACCATGAAAGTATTTATAGAAAAGACACAGAGGCAACCTTACAGCAGTGGAAAAGTGACTGAAGCTGAGCCGCCTGATCAGGATGAGTAATATTGCTGAATTTTCTTTGGATTTTATAAAGGAGCTGAAGGTAAATAGCAGATGCACCAGACCATACGTGGCAGTAATATTCTAAGAATGGACGAATGGTATAGATATGTAAGATAGATTGTGGAGAGAAAAATTGTCTTGCACAACACAGTGAACCAATTTTTTTAGCAGCTGACCTAGCAATGGATTCAATATAGTTTTTCCATTTTATGCCAGTCTGACATAGTTATTAGCTGAATTTGTATCTCAAATATTCACTGTATAATGTTTGATCTATGTGATTAATATTCACCATTGAATTAAGTGTATGAACAAAGAAATAATTGCTGTTTAAAATAAATGATTCCCCAACCTTCATCATACTGTGGCCTCATTAAAACTTTTTAAAACCAACATTCTGATTAATTTAAGAAGTTTTGAACATTTTTGAAATAACAATTATTTTAATCTCAAACTGAAAAATAAAATGTGGGTAGATTTTAGCTTGTTAAACAGATACTATAGTTGAAAATATATTTCTGTAATTTTTTTTTTAAGTACATTTAATGGGGAAAATAGAAAAGATGAGCTTATATTTTATTATGCAAAAACAATTTAAGACTGGCTTGCACATTCTGGCTATATTTTGCTGTTTCATAACCTCAAAGCTAGTATCTGCTATAATAATAATGATAATTGTTGGCAGATGTAGTGTTGTCATGGTTACAGGTACTTCTACTTTAGCTGCTGCTATTATTACTACTACTACAAGTATCCATAGTAATCTAACAGTAGTTATATAACTCATGTGGAACCAGCTAATTTGCCAAGACTTCTTTCTTTTTCTCATTTGCAATCAATAACAGCAAATGTCTGTTGCATGTCACCATCAGATTGTCTGAGGTTTTTAAAGATTTTTGCATCATGTGGAGTAAAATCCTTTCTCATTGGAACTTTCCATCTAAAATATCTGAGAACACTTTGTGAGTACTGAAACATTGTTTTTCTTCTAATTTGTGAGCTGTGATCACATTTTAAAATAGCTTCTTTATTGAAATTGGCTTTATGCTTATTATTATTCTTACATTTCTACTAACTTAATTACCTTAGAATTAACATATGTCAAATATAAATCCAGGGGTACATCAAAAACCCTCTTCATTTACTTAATAGCAGTGCTTCTGAAGCCTTTTTTTGCCCAATGCATCCTTGTCACCATAAGTCAGAATGTCATTCTCCCAACTTTGCAAGATTGTCCAACTCAAAAGGTGCATTCCAAATAATATGGATATATTACTGAAAATCTTCATTCTTTTCCATATTAGTACATGTATACATTTACAGGGATTATTTTATAGAGGAGTTTTACAAATTTAATATCAATAGAAAATGTTGATGGATTTTTAAACTTGTATACATGTATAAAAATTCATTTTAATTCATAACTAATTATTAAATAAATAAACTGAAGAATACTTCAGTAAACAAAAAAAGTCAATAGAATGCCAGGATATTGCAATTGAGTAAACCAAAAATTCAATAAAAGGTCACGGTATTTAAATAGATTTTATTCTAATGAAGATGACAGTCAATGAGAAACTTGTGAAAAAGTAAACATTTTTTATCCCCACTCCTATCCTTAAAATCTAGAAATTCCCTGCTGGTTAAGAACCCCTGACCCAATTAAATTACATCATCATATTTTGATGTTCAATTCTGGTTGACTTTTGTTAAAGGAGATAAAATAAACCAGAATGACTTTTATATGCTTCATTTACTTTTGATTTAAGTATTTTTATATTTTTCTAATATTTGGAAGTTATTTGAAATGTATTCATTTGTCATTAAAGCATACTTATCTATGCATATGGCTGCTCGATTAGTTACCAATTCAGAAAATGTAAAATAATTGCAAGATTACCTTTGCTAAGCAGAACTTCAAAAGTTTCCTCTCAATTTCTTGATGATTTGATGTTCCAAATGAACTGTAAAGACTTTGAGATGTTTTTTTTTTTTTTTAGCAGTGGAAGAGTTTCTTTATTTCTTTTAATGGTGCTTTGCTGATTCCTTGATTTCAAATTCTGCCTAGAATTAATCTATTGATATTTATTTGCCTTTTCAGGGATCAAGATTCAACAGCATTTTTTAGTTTTCCTTTTCAGTCCATATCCATTTAGCTCCCTTCTGTAGCTATGTTCTAAGTACTTTTGTTTTAGATGATAAATTCCTTATGAATTTACCTAAATAATTTATTAGCCCAAGAAAATTATAAAGTTTTTTAATTGAATTAGGTTCATTGAATTCTTTGATTGCTTAAATTTTATTCTCAGCCTTATTAGAAATACTATGCCTAAAAACATGACTTTTGGAACATTAAACTCGCATTTCTCAAAGTTTGCTGTGAGGTTTTTTTTCTTGCAAAATTCTCAAACAGGCCTTCAGATTTTGATCATGATCCTCTTGATTTACACCACCAATTAAAATATCATCTGAAATATTATTCACTTTTTGGAGATTTTTAAACAACTCACTTATACAGTTTTGATATTCTTCAAATGTTGAGGTAGCTCCTTTTACCAACCTTTTTATAATGGAACAAACCAATATAATAAAGGTACTAATATAACAAGACGTCTGATCCATTTCAATCTGATGATATCCATGTTTTAAGTTAATTTTGCTAAATAATCGTACAACCACTGTACTTTCCAAGTAACTCTATAAGTGTGGGTACAGGGTAGTGAGTTCTTTTTATCGCAGTGTTAGCTTTTCGTTTATCAACTACTAATCTGACATCATTCCCCTTAGGTACTGTTATTAATGATGAAACCCATGAGATGGGTTCCATAACTTGTTCAATGATGTTGAAGTAAAACAATTCTTTCAATTTATTTTCAACCTTTTTTTGAATATGGAAAGGAATGCAGTGCAAATGTTGAGACATGATTTTTATTGTTTGATCAACATTTAATTTAATTTTCACATTTGTCTAGTCTGCCCAATCCTTTAAATAATGAAGCAAAGAAGAGATATTATTCACTGTAGTAACATAGTCTGGCACAGATAAGTCCTAATTGTTTGGCAGTTTTCCTACTCAGGATCTTGCCACTATTGCATGAACAGACTGAATCTGAAATGTTATGTATAGACCCTACAGAGACATTTGAAACTAAAGTGGCTAAGGGAAATTTTGAGTCTTATATAAATATTTTCTTTTCATAATTTTTTAATTTAATATTTATATATATTTTTTTAGATATTCATATGTATTCCAATCACTTAAATTGACACTAGCACCAATCAGAACTGAAATAGGCTGTCTCAGCAAATAACTGCATCAGATTTGTGTCCCTTATTTGTCATCAGCACATCATTTGAATCAGATTCCATTTACACTCCTTCATACTTCAATCCTTTTGGACTATACGAAGCTTTAGTTTTTTGTGTCTTTTTCTTTGTAAAAACATTCTTTCAAAGTAGTTGAACTTATGACAAAATGTGCATTGTTTTCATCTGACTGGGCAATGTATATCATTTTTGTAGTGCAAATCACTACCACAACTGTAACCCTCTTGTTGGTGTTTCAAAATTTGGGGCGGGGGCTCCTCATAGTTTTCTTGGTCATTTTATTTTTGCTCAAAGTATTTATTTTTTCTTTTGAGCCAGATTTCTTTTCTTGTTGTTTTTAGATTTCAACATTTTTTTTTTTTTTTGTGTGCTGTTCTGCTTATGTTAGTTGAACAATGTGTGATAGTGTTAATTTTTTTCTCTTTATAATTGTTTAAGATGTTGGGATGTATATTTTTCAATAAATTAGTCTACTACTGCCTCATTTGCAGAGTATTCATTAAACTTGCATGTATGTGTCAAATTTTTCAAGGCAGTACTGTAAGTCACTGCACTTCATGTTCCTGCATTCTGGATCGAAATTAATGTCTTTCATATGTTAAGTTTCTTTTGGTTTCAAAATGTTCATTCAAAAGAGCCAGGTTTCCTCATAAGTCTCATTTTCATCGTACAACATTTTGTAAATTTTCCTTAATTCAAACTCACCCTGATAAAGAAGAAATGCCCTGTTTTGCTTCGTTTCTCTTATATTCTCATAATATATTCCCATTGTTTGTACTCACTCCTGTGGATGTGGGATCCAGATTCAATTGTGCAAGAGGTGCTACTGAAAACTCTCGTGTTGTTGCCATTTTTGTGTTTCTCCTCCTTTTCCCCTCAAGAGCAGATAACCTCCTTTTATACACCACACTATGTTTTTAGAAAAATGATTGTATTGATTTAAATATTTTAAATTTCTTTCCACTTTAAATATTTTGGTTTGTTTGGATGGTGATGAAATAATTAATGGGATTATCTAATAATTTGCACAAAGACCGAAAAATTGTGTTGCAAATTTTTTTTTTCTATTTTTTTCTTTTTTGGTATTATTCCTAACTAGGGAGACTTTCTTTTTTAAATTTTTTTTTTACGTATTTGGTACAAAGCTTAAATATAGCTTAGATGTGAAATTCCAAAAAGGAACAGGTGGTATGATTTTTCTAATGCAAGCAGCTTTTTGATCAACCTTTATCAAAGAGAATTGTTGATAAATTCAAAAATGTTAAACTACAAAACAGAATTACCAATAATAAAAAATGTTAAAAGTATAAAAGTAGATTTTATATCATCTCACAGAAAAATCAGATTGTGAGGCACAAATGACAAGCGGACTGTGGTTATGTTGAGTAACTTCAAGGAATAGAGGAAATCCTTCTTCTTACACAGTTGACATCTAGAAATAAAAAGATTCCAAATTCCTTAATCTGAAAAGAACATATCATACTTAGAATATTAAATCTGTCGTATGAGAAGATGTTGACCTGGACAGGATTATCAATTTGATGTTAACCAATTGCTGAATACTCTTCAATTGCATCAATATTGTTGCTTGATGTGTTTGGCCATTTCTGTTTATTTTGTTTGTTAATTTCAACATGTCTCTGCTTCATCAAACCATTAAGGTCTTTTTCTTCTTTTCAGTATTTGATAAATAAACTGGTTAAATGAAGTTTGGAAATTAACACACGAAACATTGTGAAAGTTTCATAGATTTGCAGTAAATATGAGCAAGCCAGTTTAAAGAATTCTCTTTAACTGACACTTTGGACATTTTTTGGTTTTAATGTTAAGAAACATTCCTATATAAATTCCTGGTTCTTTTTTCAATCATTTGAGCTTTTTGAATAATCAGATTTACTGCATTGCTATCAGAAAATCTCATTTTGTTGCTGAGGAGGTTAATTTAACCAGTCTTTGATTACTGTTCAGGGTTATTGAACTGGGATGTGCAATTACTTGGTCTGGTTTGCTTCATCTTTCAGGGCTGCAACAGTCCAGTCTGAAAATCATTTACATCAGTAAATTAATTTTCTAGTGCTACCATTTTGCCTTAGTTCAGATCTAGCATATATTTTGTTATTCTACACTCATCTTAAACAATCACATTCAACTTTGAAAACTTTTTATAATTCTGAGTTTCATTTTTGAGGCTTTGTTATGTAGATGCAAGTTTTCTTTCTTTGTTAATCTAAATCTTTTTACACATGTTGTTTATATTTTACTTTAAGTCTTTTTGGTCTTAAATCCTATTTTGTAAAACAGGCTACACTGAATTTCATTCTTTACTTATATATTAGATAATTTAATTATAATCACTTATATAATGTTAACTTTTCTGTGCCATGATTTGCAGACTTTTTAGAGTCATCTATTTTACAACAGGAGAAATCTTCCTGATATTTGCTATTTTAAGTGTTTCAAAGAAGTAAATGTTAAATTTTGGCTTGATATGAAAGTGGGAGAATTTCATGCTAGAAATTTTCTACATTTTTTTTTAGCATAATTAAAAAAGTAACTTTGTTGAAATGATTTTTCCCATTTTTTTTTATTTCTAAAAATATGCAAATTTCTGTGACAAAAAAACAATTTCACTTTCAGAAAGGAAAATTGAAAAAAAAAAAATTATTTCCCTTTGTCTTGTGGCTTTCAGTAAAGTAAATAGATATTTAAATGCAGTTATTCTTGTCTTAAAAATAATATGGTAACAGGATTACTGATAAAGAATATTGTTGCAGGATCCGAACAGCTGGTCTGCGAGGTATCCAGGGTGTGGTACGCAAAACAGTTAGTGATGAACTGCAGGTCAACATCTGGGAAAGTGTGCACATGGATAAAATTGTACCGTCTTTACTTTACAATATGCATGATCCAAGGTAAGTTGACATTTTTATCACCCCTTATTTTATTAAATCTATTAATGTAATTTATATTATTCATCAGTCAA
This sequence comes from Acanthosepion lycidas, assembly GCA_963932145.1. NCBI lineage: Eukaryota > Metazoa > Mollusca > Cephalopoda > Sepiida > Sepiidae > Acanthosepion > Acanthosepion lycidas. The sequence goes on along the minus strand of OZ010580.1, from coordinate 113,812,710 downwards.
TAGATGTTCTCCAGTATTAATTTAATCTAAACCCAAGTAGATGGTTTTCAAATTAGATCTAAGAGACATAAATCCAGATTTCATTACTCATGTGCTTAATTTTCACTTGTTACTGAACATGATTGCTATTTATAGAAACTGCAGTTCCCCAGATTCAAAAACACTGATGTTGAGCAAAAAAGAACAAAATCATAAGTAAACCTTGTTAAAGAATTGCCCAGGATAATTCATAGAATTTCTTTATCTAAATGAAAAGCATTATGTGATTTTCTCTGAATAGAATGTCATTTCATCTTATTCTGGGCTGTATGAATTTTCTTTCTTTTTTTTCTTCCCTTTATTAAAAATTGATGTGATTAATCAAGATTTGACTTTGTTATTCTCCATTTTTTTTTATGTCTATTATCGATTTCTGCTAAACTCCTCCAATGAGTGATAAAACACAATCGAGAGCCTAAAGCTGCCTATAAACATATTTATCTTTCATAAGCTGCCTTTAAGGTGCCTAAACATTTGAATGACCTTTTATCATCACTGTTTATATATGGAAGCATGAAAAGTATGACTCAATGAAAGTATGATTTAAAATAATTCATTTTGATGTTGTATCTTTGTCTGTCTTCTTTTGTTCAAGTATGTTAATTTGAAAGTTTATGTTGACAGTGCTCCAGAGGAAGACAATGTAATCGAGTCATTTTGTGTCAGGTAAAATAATCTAGGGTTTCCTTTCTATACACTGTCCTTGTGTTCTTGATACCCCAGGTGCTGACAGACCATTTTTTTTTTTTTTTTTTTATCTTACCTAAGTATCTTTACCAATGTTATTTAGCATCATCACATTTATCTACCCACCAATGCTACTGAAAGAAACCAATTATGCTTCACTCATTAAATACATACATAATTGATTCTATTAGATAAATGCTTTAATTACACCTTGCAACATGTGTATAAAGAATTAATGGATTTTATTTTTTAATGTGGGATATTTTTATTATTTCAAACATTATTTTTAGTGGATATCTCTATTTGAGTAGATGCTCCGTTTATTTTAAACTGTATTTACTTTGTCAACCAGCATGAGAAAACTTAAAGAAAATGTATCTCTTGGCAGGATTTGAACCTGCCTTCCCCTTTTCAGGAGGAACCACTGTCTAATACTGGAAGCTTTTACCACTCTGCTATGGAGAACTTTTGCCTTTGAAGCACATTGACTTGTTCAAATTTTCCTTAAATGCATATTCGAAATATAAACAAAGCAATTTCTAAAGAATTGGTTTTATTTTTTAATCCAACTTATTTTTATTACTTCAAACATAATTTTTAGTGGTATACCAGTATTTGAGTAGATGCTGCATTTATATAGACAGTATCTTTTTTTCATTTATTGGCCTACCAATTTGAGAATATTTAATAAAGAAAATGTGTCTTTGGTAAGATTTGAACTTTTGCAGGCAGAACCATTGTCTAATCCAGCAATGTGAATAGTGTAAATGGCGATGATATATATGCACACACTTCTACTGAAGTATATGTTCAAAATCTAAAATTGAAATTTAGTAAATTATTCTATAAAATAAATGTTCGAAATGAAATCAAAAAGATTTTTTATAAGAGTATCAGTAATAAACATGAAAAATACTTTGAAACTTCAATAGAAATATCTTTGGTTTCATTAGAAGAATAAAATGTATGTGTGCACACATATTGTGTATCCATGTATGCATGTTTGTGTATGTATCAGTGAAAAAAATATTTTTTATTTTTCAAAAATATTACCAATTGTTTTTTTGTTTTTTTTTATGTCAGAATTACTGCAGAACAAAGTTTTAAATATAATATCCAAATTAACAATAAAATAATTAATTTATATATTTTTTCATTATTGTATAAAGAAAACACAAAATGAGAAAAATGGCAGTTAATTGTTGAAACCTTCTGAAGATTGGATTGAACAATTACCAAATGTATCTATAATCAGGGATGTGCTACCTAGGTAGGCAGTGTCTAACCTGAATAAAATAGATTGTCAGCTACATTTCCTTTCTGTGGCACAATATGCACCTAATCAAACAAAATTTGGAAGGTCACTCTAATTATGTATAAAATGCAAAATATTTTTTTGCAGATTTATTACACAAGTTGCCTACACTGAGTAGTTACTGATGGCGCATGCCTGTTGTTTGTTTGGGTTTTATGGCATATCAACCACTGTGGGTTATTTAATGCCAAATCCAGTTTATATGAATTTTAAATACCTATTTTGTATGGAATAAAAAATGTATAGCTGGCAACATTATTGTTTCAAAAACTTAGAGCTGGCAACATTATTTTTCTGAAAACATTATCTGAGACCTTGCTGTTGGATGCAGTTTATCGCCATACCCAGGATGCGGATGTAGTTTACCGTCATACCCAGGACACCATGCCTGTTGTGTGTGTGTGTGTGTATATATATATATATATATATATATATATGTGTGTGTGTATATATTTAATAATTATTAGATTTTAAATTTTAATCTAACATTATAACATTAATATTCTGAATACATGTATTTAAGTAGGCAATTTTTTAAACATTGAAGTTAATATCTACTAGCCTAGACAACAAAAAGTCTTATTAAAAATGTACCTATTGTCAGAGATTGAACCTGTATTCCCTTTATCCTGGGAAAATACTTTTTAGCCAGGTGTATTCTAAACATTTGGCCAAGCAGGTCTCTACAAGTCTCAAGTGTATGCAGTAGTTTCTTTGAGAAATTTGCTTATGCAAATGGCATTAACAAAAACAGTTTAAATATTTTGCTTATTTGTTATGTGTATAATATTTGTTAGATTTTCAAAATAAACTATTAAAAAGAAAAACATCATTGTTTATGTCCCTTTATTCCCAATCTGTCATGTAAATTTTAAGGTGATAATGAATTTTCAGAGCAGGAAATTAAACAATTAAGCTATTATAAAACCCATCAGCAAAACTTGCCTATAATTAAAGATCACAAAATACTGAATTGGAAATGAATGACATAAGTTATTTTAAAGAAATAAATTAAACCTGAGTGTATATATTATTTATCTTTATTGTGTAAGAACAGCTATGTTGTCCATAATACATGCACTGATATATGAATAAGTGTATTTAATTTTCAAGGTTTAAAATTTTTTCACTAAAATTCCTTCAGTGCAATGCTTAGGAGCTATTCAATGTTGAAAGTTATTATTTAAATGAGGTACATGATATGAATGGAAAAAGGAAGTGAAGATAAAAAAAGATAAACACTGAAAAAAGACATTAAGATTGTAGTGTTCAGGAAAGCACCTGTGTAGGTGCCTGTTCCACAAAATGGTATTGAGGTGGGGAGCTGTGAGTGGCACTTCCTTCTTACATTTGGAACACAGAGGAAATGAGGGTGATTCTACTCTGTGGAAGTCACAAGGTAAAAGCTGTAAAAATCTGCACTGATGGAACTGAAGAATGGAGCTCTTCTGAACATTTGCCATGGAAATAATGACAGAATAGTGATACACTTGCAATGTTGTCTCTGTGAGACAGAGGCTGCAGGGTGGAGAATAAGTCTGTGTAAATGATTTTGATCTATCCAACTGGGAAGTGGGGATTTAGCAGCTTCCACCTATATAAAGCAGCAATACTTCATTTTGTGTTCTAAACTGACTTTTGTAAAAATTACACATGATCTGTCTATATTTCTGAGATGAGGTATTGTAACTATTTACATTGTTTGGACTGTTGTCCTCATCTTTATTGCCATATTTATGACATTTTGTCTGTTGTACGCATCAGCCATCCTCAGGTGATATTTGTTGGAATTTCAAAACCAAAATCATTTAGTCCATGAGGGCAGATTGTTCTAATTCTACTGAGATATCCAAAAAGAAACAAAAAACCCCCCAAAAACCCGAGATATCCAAAGGAATGACACATGGAATTACAACAATCTACCCCTGTGGACTAAATAAAGGGTTCATTTTGAAATTGCAACTGAAGAAGGCTGGATTGCACAACGTCCGAAATGTCATGAATATAGCAATAAAGATATAGACAACACTGTAAATAGTGTAAATAACACATGGTGACTTGAGATAACTCAGGGTACACATTTAAAGCTTATCCTTTTTTGTTTTTCAATGAGTGCTGATGAAGAGATTTTAGGTTGAAAAATGCAAAATTTAGTGTAAAATGCTGAAATTTAATTTTAGTCTCTAATTTCCTCTTAAAAAATTTAGTGTTCAGACAATGAATAAAGCTAAGTGGGAAATTGTTGGATGAGTCAGTGGCCAACAATAAGAAAAACTATGCTAAAATACAATGGTATTTAATTCCTTCCTACACTATAATCTTTTGTTTCACCATACAAATAATCATTATGCAGAATGAAAGTTTTGACATGCATGTGCTATAAATCCCCACCTGTAATATTGTAAGATATGTAAATAATTAGGATGGAAATAAGGAACATTTCTGTTTACTTAACGTTTGATATGTTTAAGCTATTATACTTTATTATTTGAAGAACTCGTACCCAATAAATGCTTCAAAGCACCAATTTAAATGGCCATTTAACACTGAACATGTTTGTTAATAGTTCCAAAGTAAAAGAAATTATATTAGTACAATCACTTTTATTTGAAACCTTAATGAATTTAAAATAAATCCATTTGTTAGAGAAAAACATTTGCATATAAAAATGAAAAAGCTGATTAGGTTCTATAACATGTTTTGTGCAGAAAAAAAATTAATTCAAAATTATGAACATGATTTAAGGAAGAGATTTAGAAAGTTGCCATTAATTTTTTTATGATTGTTTTATTTATTTATGTGAAAATGATCCATTAACGTTTATATATCAAGAAGAATTTTAGTGAAAACTATGACAAAGTGTGAAAAATTTTAATGTGATACATTTCATCCTTTAGTCTGAAATTCTTTTTTTTTTTTTTTTTTTTTTTTTAACAATGATGTTCCCCCTGTACAAGGCCCGAGGGCAACTTGAGGTAGAGGGTTACAGAGTAAGAGATACAGCTTATGTGAAGAAGATAATGATTAACCCTATACTTGATCCAGGTTGCAATGATCGCGATAGCATCTGCTTGTGAGTCTATTCCATAAAGCAGCAGTTGGAATTAATCTCACCAAAGGAATACAAAGGGAATGAGGATGGTTCACTACAATGTTTGTGGCATGGTAGGTGCTAGTTGTAAAGGTTAGGACTAGTGTAACTAAGAAGTGCAGTCTGTCTGAACATTTTCCATGGAAATTGTAATAGAGTAGCAAAAGGCTCACAATGTTTCATCTGTGAGAAAGGGTTTATCAGGTGGAAAATAAAGGACAAAACTTTTTCTACTTTGACATTATTTATAATATTATTGTCTTCTGGTTGACATTACTGCAAGTCATAATTTGCTGTTTCTCTATAATATTTGAATTTCTTGTATTTCTTTGTTGTACCTTGACTAGTTGCATTAATTCTAGTACAATTTTTGTGTAAAGAAGAGCTTGCTGAAAAATCTTTTTTTCCCCCTGATATTGCCAAAAAGTGGAAGTAGTACATCTGTTCTCACACATACATGCATTCATTTTTATAGTGTCAGTTTTAGTAGCATTTGACTTATAAAATGGTAAGCTTTTGTTAAAAAGTAAGTTTTTACAAATCTCAGAGCTATTGTTATCATGAATGCATCCCGATGTATATGTAGGAGATAGGTATATAAGACCTACTTAATTCTTTGTTTGTGTAGGTGTTCTTGGTAAAAACTACTTAGATATAATGGAAAATACATATTTATCTGTCTGGGGAAAAGATGTTCATTATGTATCAGACAAAAAAAAAAAAAAAAGGCCAGACTTTGATCAGGCGAGCTAGTTAACAAAGGTTAAATTATACTCGTCTAATCTTGATTAATCATTCTGTACTTAGTGACTTTTTTAATTGATAAGATCTGACCCAAGTCTAAATTATATTGTAAAAGACAATTTTAAAATATTTAAATAAATATTTTAGACAATTTTAAAATATTTAAATAAAATATCTAATAAATATTTTAATATTGTGGAGAATACAGTAATTGAATTTAGGTCAAAATCAATATTGACATTGGAAATAAAGTTTACAGCATAATGGATGCTAAATATGCATGATGCTTTTTTTTTCACCTCGGTATTTCTATAACAAATGATTCTAATTGGAAAGATGTTAATAATAATGTTAAAAAGCAAATCAATGAAACCTTATAAAATATTGTTAGTATGAGATGTCTTTATATGGAACTGATTTGATTTCTATTGTCTTTGAGATGTAATAATCAGAACTGATAGAAAATGCAATCAGGCATCCTCCACTCTCATCACCAAGAACTCATGCCAATTCACAGAAAATAAAAAAGGGAATGTGTGGAGAGCTGTAATCTTAAGAGGACATGGCTGAAAAAAATTGATTTTTGTTTTCACCTGGTCTAATTAAGATCTGTATTTGTTCGAAGTGGATATTTCAGTAAGGGTAATGTTTATTGGCACTGAAAATAGAATCGATGATCAAATTATGGTCTCGTGTGTTCACCTTCACACAAATGTCCTTAGGAAAGACATGAATTTATTTCTTCTCCACAGTTGTGGTCTAGCAGGGTAGACAGTGTTCTCTAGTCTTGCTGGTAACCAGTTTAAGAGAAAGAAAATACTGAATTCCAAATCATGGAAAAGGCAATGTGATAAATAAAATGAAAAGAATGTGTGAAAAGCCATGATCATCTATATCCTGAAAGAAGATGGCATTAATCAAAACTAATTGGATATGTACACAATGTTGTCAACTATAATTAGTTAAAAGTATTCACTACTATTTCTCTAGTAGTTTCGTTTTCATGGTTAGGATTAGTTTAGCCTCAAGCAAACAGTTATAACACGTCATACCTTGGTCGATCCTAGGTCAATCTGGTCAGCAGTAACCAGATGATATGATCCTTGCCACATGTTGCCTATACCAGAAGTTGTCTTGGTCCACAGGGTTGTAGAACAATGAGTTGATTGCAAGGGTCAATCCCATGCTGATCAATACTGTCACTGGTCAACAGATGTTAGTTGCTGTATTGCTCCACCCATGTTGTATTTCTCGATCACAGAGCTAGTAGGGATCAAGTATAGTCAGTAATTGTATGCTGGTTTGAACCATGGAAAAGCTATATTATGATGGGGGAAAAAAAGAAAAAAAGATGAAATAAAAATTTGAAAAATTTTGGGGGTTAATTTTTGTTGTATCCTTAAAGAAAGTTACAAACAGACAAAGGTGGTACTCAAGTGAAAGGAACAGCAACATGCATATAGATGAAAGGAGAGGTTTATTGTAAAAGAGAATACATTACTGAAAGACAGGGAATCGGTTAGCAGGCTTGAAGCAAGGCCACCAGGTATATCCTGTGCTTACTATATATATCTACTGATATAGTCACTCCACATAGGCGATAGGGAGTGTGGGACATTCCATTACAACAATTTTCAAGTTGGTTTATGTAGTTCTTTATATAACAAAAATTAACGCTTCTTACTAAAATGCCATTAGTGGTACTCTGCCTACTGGTACTATATTTTGGAACAGGGCTCAAAATCGGGATTCTCTTGTCAGCAAGTTATGTAGATCTCAGTAGCACCTTCATCTGCCCTTCACCAATGTCGTTTCTCTTTCTCTCTCCTGGGTTGCACTCTGTTTATATTGACTTTGACTTAAGACTGGTGTGGGAGCTGATGATGTTTGGGGATTTGGGGGTTCCCCAGGTTTCTATATTGATTTGAACAAGAGTTCTTTGTTGTCTGGGTTGTAATATTAATTATCACTTCAAATTTGTGAGATCCTTTCTTCCTATGGGTAGTGGTTGCAGATATTGGCCTGCCCTTATAACTAATTCCTTTTCTTATTTATGCCTCACACTATTACTTCCAAATGGGCAGAGGTAATTTCTCTTATTCCCTTAGTATCTCATCTAAGCCCACCACCTCGGCTGTCTCTTTGACAAATCTGATTTAGGCAAAAAGGCAGTCTTAACTTTTAGTCATTAATTGTAATTATCTTAATTTTCAACAACTTTTAAGGTTAACTGGAGGAGCATATGCAGTGTACCAACAGCTTGGAGATGATGCAGACTTAGATGAGATGAAGTGTGCCTTGTATAAGGCAATTGGAATGGATGCCTTTGTTACATGGCAACAGTTTATTGGACGGCAATGAAATGATGAAATGGCTAATGTCTAACAAGTTGATTTACACAAAATCTCAGTGTCATTTGGTGGCGTGAATGACCAGATACTGGGATGCACTTTTTTAACAGGATTACCAGAGGATTTTAGTAGGCTTTTGTGAGTATTGTCTAGGATTGATGAATTACTGACCAGCTGTTGACCTGAGCTTGGAACATTCTCAAGGAAACAGGACTAGTTGCAGCAGTCAGTATGAGTCATGTGGTATCCTCCCCAGGTGTGAAGGTTCCATATACTATAAATGTGGTGGTTCCAACCATTTTTCTAGGAAGTGTTGGAGTCTAAGTGGTAAGTGGAGCACCTATCAACGATCACAGGGCACCCAGCAGTGTTATAACTGTAATGAATTGGGCCACATACTGTGTGACTGTTTGGGAAACAGTATTGTCACCAACCTTGCCCCCATCAGACAGTGAATGCAACCAGTGGAATCTACTGGTACACATATCAGGTAAAAGAGATAAATTTGGCACCATCGATTATTGAAAGTGTAGATGCTCTGTATCAAGTGGGAGACCATGTCTAGGTTAAAAAAAACAAACTGCCAATGTACTAGCAGATTTGGCAAGGGATGAGTTGATGGAAGAGTCAGCCCTCAAGCAGTGCTTAATCTTTACCCCCATTATGGATTGACCACCCCGGAGGAAGATGAAGAGATTAGTGCATCATTTGAGAGTAATTTTGAAACTCTTAGAATGGAATCAGGCAATGCAACCATAATAGTTGTCATCTAATAATGATGATGATGATAGTGAGGAGACGGATATGAGGGAGATTCTATGGGTGCTGACATGGGAGGAATGCAGGGAGAAGAGCCTCCACACCATCTATACAGAGAGAAAAAACATAGCTTTAGTGTTTTGTGTGTATCATTTCCAATTTCTCCAAAATCATGATGACAAGGTAGTGCTGTTTTACATTTATTTCCAGTGGATAGGTCGCACCCCTATATTTTGTGATAAAAAAAAAAGAAAAAAAAAAGAACTGCAACCTATCTGTGAGTATATATGGTAAATAAGTGATAATCAGTAGTAGAGAGATAGTCTGAATTATGAAATTTTGCCACATTCTCTATATTCACCTATGTGGCTTTTGGACAGTCGATTGAGATGCGTGCAGCTGGGTGTTGTTGTGCAACAAAATTGGGCCATCCATATTCACAACTCTAGGATGTTTTTTTTTCAATTTTTCCTGTATACACTTAATTTCTCCACAATACAAGGTTGCTGTTCTTGTTTTCCCTTGAGGCAAGAATGAATAATTAATAACTCTGTTTAAAGACCACCATACAATAACTAACTTTTTAGAGTGTAGTGGAGGTTTTTGGAAAGGAAGCAACAGTCTACTGATGGGAGGATTCCAAAGGTCTTTCTGTACAGGGAACTGACTGCCAACATGTGGGCACAAGGGCAACCTCAACTTCGCTTCAAGGACATCTGCAAAAGGGACATGTGGGCATTGGCTATAAACATAGAGAAGTGGGAAGATGGCAACAACAATTGCTCGTACTGGAGATGTGATATATACCCTAAGGGCTGGAATGAGGAGAGAAGAAACAGAGGCTTGCTGCCAGGGAGAAACATGCTCAAAAGAAAGAAAAAACGACACAGTAACATCAGGTAAGAGCGCCTTCACCTGCATTCATTGCAATCAACTGTACAGCCATAACAGATGCTGCACCACTATCAGCAGCCTGATGCATAACTTTTGAGGTGCATATCCATGGTCTTTTGAGACTGGATGTCACACACTGTTTTATGTGATAGAGAAGCAAAGAGCATATTTTTATTCTTTCAGTGAATTCAATGCTGTTTGCATTAAAACAGAAGCTGCATTCTTTATAATTAAACCTGTTATAATGTAAAATTATGCTCTTCCTTTGTGCACTGGCATCTCTTATGCTTTTACAATTTAAGTGGTTTGTTTTCAAAATGCAATAAAATTCCAGCTGTGGAATTTTCATGCTATGATTTTTCTTTGCTTCTTATTTGAATTTCCCAATCAATATTTTGTCTAATTCACTCCTTCAGAAAGACAGGTTAATGAGTAGGATTAGAAAGCCATCTGCACTTAAGGGAAATTCAAGTCGATTTGATGTTCATACAGAAGAGAAAATATATATAGAAAACCAATTGTTACTGTAAATAGTTTCAGATAATGAACACTTAATAAAATCACTAAAGGTAAATACAGAATTGCTTTAGGATAGATTTAAATTTGTTTTACATTTTTTTATCATTGCAACACTGGATAGCAATTATAAATGGTATTCAGATCTGTTGCTTGAATATTTTCCCAATTCTTCTCAATTTATACTAGATTTCAGAAATAGCTGGCCCCAAAATTTGGATAGGCAAAGCCTACAGATCAAATATCTGCTGTATTATATTTCAATATATTCCTTTTGATTGTTTTAGTATTTGCTGCAATATGATCTTAAGCAAAGGATTATTTCTTTTTAGTTTAGAATGTGTGTGTGTGTGTATTTTTAACTAAAAAATATAAAATAACAGTATCAGTATCTACTAGTGTTTGATCAGCAAAAAGTTTTTAAAATGATTAAATTCATAATATTTATGACAAATTATTTCATGCTACAGTTGAAAGGATTTGCTGTAATCCTTTGTGTATAGATTGAAGAAGTATAAGAGGTTGTATTTTTTTTTTTTTTTTTTTTTTTTTTAAAGCAGAGCAATTCTGGGGAAAAAAAAGCTTATTTTCATGTAAAAAATGCACCTGATTTTAGAGTAAAGTAAATGATCAAAACTAGTGAAAAAAGGAAGAGAAAAAAAATGGGACATTTTGTTTACTTTTGTGATTTGTAAGAATTATGTAAACATGATAATGAATAAATTGCTGATACACATTGAGAAAGTAAATAAAAATCAAATTTAATAAATATTGACTTGTTTGGTTTAATTTTTTTCTTTGCGACAATTCTTAGGTATTTCTTTAGAAATTATTTGTTTAGCCCTGAAAGGCACTGTTTGTGAGGAACCCAGGTCATTTTTCTGTGCTCATGGGCATCTTAGATTTGAGAGTAGAGGTCATCCTTGTCTTCATTGTTGGAAAGAATTTGATCAGTTCTACTGAACTGATCAAATTCTTTCTCTCTCAGTTTGGGTTACAGATCTGTGTAGCAGGTATTGTTGGTGAGATCATTGTTGTCATCATTGATTTCTTGTGGTACCTCTGTTAACCCCTGTTGAATTCCTCATATAGAATGTCATCTTTGGTGCCATTGAGTTTGAGATGCAGCATTTCTTGAAAGCTTTAACAATGATAGTGGTGTTCAACTTTTTAAGGGATTTGACAAGCCATGGAAAAGTATGGAATTGTATGAGGCTTAAAGAAATATTATGAAATTATGAAAGATTTATTTCCCTTTGTTGCAATACACCATTAGATAAATATTATTTCTCTGGTAAACAAACAAATTCAGTTTGACCCAATTTTGTCCATTTTGATTCCTGGAAAAAATAGGATCAAGTTCTAAACTAAAGCAAAAGACACAGCAGACTTTTGGACATGATTTTGGATGAAAAAAGCCTGCATCATATACACGCATTATTATGGTACTTTTAATTGTAGGTACAAAATGCATAACTACCTGAAGTGGCATCTTTACCTTATATGATTAACTGTGTATTAATGTGAACTTCGGACAGTATCAAGGTTCAATATTGGTATAATAACTTCTTACTGCTACTGTTTGACCGCATAAGGTAGTTCTTGGGAGTGGGATGTGCCCAAATGCTCACTCACTCAAAGCAAAGGAAGAAGCATATTCTCATGCTTTTTCCTGAGTGCACTGAGTGACTAAGCTAAAATTTGAAGTTGATTTTCTGATTCTGTTATCTGTCTTATTAATCTATTACATCAGCCTATATCTTCATTTGTATTGTAATCTAATTAGTAAAATGATTTTATAGTTTTCATCCTGATTCTTGTGTTTATATACATGGATACAATGTTGGGTTCTGAATCAAATTTTAACAATGAAGTGCAGTATATTCAGCAAAAGAAATCTCTAAAATTTGAACTTTATCATTTTTATAGTAAACATTTGAGGATCTGTTATATATATATATATATATATATATATATATATAGGAAATAGATAGATAGATGTAGTTGTCTTTGTGTAAATCTTGAAGGCTTTCATATATAGCACAAATAAGAAAGCTTACAAAATCCACACACACATTTATTTTTTACTCTTTAGAACAGGGAAAAGATACACACACACACACACTGGGTGTATCAGAAATTGGGGATTGGTTCCTCACAACAAACAATGACAAAAGTTCATATAAACATATGTCTGCAAATCCTTCATTTTTGAGTTATTAAGTTTTAAGTTTACAGTAAATGTCACTGTGTTATGTTTGCTATTCGTGTACATTTGTAGCTAGTCTGTCTTCAACTTTTGACGTGTGTGGTAATGAGTTAACTGAGAAGTGTTCTGTTTAACAATGGTAGGATATTTACATTGTGAACAGGCAGATATGATTTTTACATACAACCGTACGAATGGTAATGAAGGCGAAGCTGCATAGCTGTATCAGATTATGTTGACAGACCACAGGCACCCGAGTCATCCAACCTTTGCTGCTCTTTATCATGAGTGCTGAGACACCACAAACTATGGATTGAGGAAGACTGAGATCTGCTTGCACACTGAAAACACTCAGAATTACAGAACATTTGGACAGTTTCTACACACTGTGTCCAGAAAAGAAAACACTTATTCAAACACGAGAAAAATTAAATGAAAAGCTTAATTGCTGTAGCTTGTCTGTCGTCTTTAACGAAACCTGTATAAATGAGGGATTACTGCCTAAATCAATAAATATATATATATATATATATATATATATATATGGCTTTAAGATGACTGATAAGGCACTGTGATTAAGTATTTTATTTAATTTTTCTCATGTTTGTATAAGTATTTTCTTTTCTGGACATAAAGTGTGTAAAAATTGTCCAAATGTTCTGCATAACTGAGCACTTTTAGCTGTTCTATAAGCCATTATCAAGGATTTTTTTTTATTATCTGAATGTGTAGAATTAATGGCTAATGGAATAGCTGAAAGCAGTCAGATATACAGTACATTTGGACAATTTTTACACACTTTATGCCCAGAAAAGAAAATGTTTATATGAACACAAGAAAAATTAAATAAAGAGCTTAATCACAGTACCTTATCCATCATCTCTGATGAAACTTGTATAAAAAGAGGATTTGCTGCTGAAATACACAATTATATAAAATTTTCATTTGCCAAGAATAAAATATTTTAAATGGTTCATTAAAATCATTTTATATGGGAGTAGATGTGTTATTTGAATAAACTTAGAATTTAAATCTTATGCAGACTATGAAAAAATATTTTTAAAACTTTGCAAACCATTCCAAAAGTAAGACTAGAACAAACAAAATGGATGTTTTTATGGATAGGATAATCATTTACACGAGTAAGCATGGGTGAGGTGCAAAAAGATTTTAAGTTTGAAATAGTTTTCAGTTACTTTCTACCTTTTTTTTTTTTTTTCCCCTGGTTTCTCGCTTCACAATGAATTAACATAATTTTTCAAAGGTCACCATTGTCTTTTTAATCTGATTTCATCAGTGATTTGTCAGTAATTAGTTTATGGCTAAATCAAGGTTAACTTTCCAGTTTACTAAACAGAAAATATAAATGGCAACTTTGTAGTAACAGTTACAGAATATCTACATATTTGTTATTGAAATAGGACATTGTGAAGTTAGCTAATTTATAAGAGTTAAAGCATAAGTACAAAGTGCTGAAAAGTTCATGGTCTGGACAACTTCTCAAAAATCAGGATTCATTGACTAAACATCAGAATACTGATTTTGGAGTAGTGGGTTGGGCTGAGAATTTTTCAGCACTCCCTTGAATTATGAAAATACAAATAAATTCAGCTATAATTTAGAAATTGGTCACTTAACACTTCAGTTATTATATAGTAATAATTTATATAAACACACACACACACTTGCTCTTTTTTAATGCGTTAAAGGAAATTCTGGTTCAGTGTCATGTCTGTGTTCCATGTTTCCCCACAAGGTCATATTTCAGTTTGGAAAGATAAATAACTAAGAAGGTCATAATGAACATTTTATCATGATAGTGATTATTGTCACAGTATTGATTGATATTTTTTTAATTTTTGTATCATTTTAAAATAGGCTGTTGAATATGTGGGTAGTGTAATGAATAGCAGCTCAGAATGATAAATCAGAGTTGAATTCTAATTACAATCAAATTCATTATATTCACTTACATGTAAATACTTTTGTAAAACATGAATTCATTCCCCCCTCCAGCTATGGGTTAAATATCAGGGCAAACTGGTCTCTCTAGCCATAGTTGGCAACTGGTTTAGGAGGAAAACTCTGAGTTCAAAACTGCAATGATCGAATCATGAGTTGCCCTTTGGTAAGGCATAGCACCCAAAAGCCAAGCTTGACAAGGTTAAAGAGAAGACATCAAGATGTTGGATGTAGTTATCTTTGTTTTCTACAACAAAAATAAGTAACAAATCTGTATTGTCAACAATCTGGCAGTGAATTTATTCCATTGCAATAAAAACTGGAGTCATAGGTGCTGACAAACTGCAGGAAGCCTTTTTTTGATCTGGTCCACATTGAAAGTAAGGCCTGGTGGTGGGGTAAGAAGGTGGGGCTTGTTTCACATTTTCATAAAACTGTTCCTTCACTTTGATGTATATGATTTGTCTGTCCTCATCTAATGAATCATAAAAGCTGTACTTATAATATTGTACTTTGTATAGGCTTTAAACTGAATAAGAATAATACTTAAAATTAGAATTAATTGATTTTGTTTATAGCTGGATGTCATTTGTTGTAAATGTCAATGAAGCTTCGTATTAATATTTTATTATAACATCAATCATTTTGTTAATATTCAATAAAATTGAATGCTAACAGAATGGCTTAACTTAGCTCTTAAGTCCATCAAATTTCGAAGAACAGTTTTGTGAGATTCAATTTTTATTCAACATCTAAAGACAGACAAGCATAGTGTGACACTATTTAGCGGTCGCGTGAAAATTAAAAGTGAGAAATAATTAAGGCGAGAAGAAGGTATCACGAAAGACATACTGAGCAATGTTATTTTTTTTAACAAAGAAAAGTGGTAAAGATTTTATTTTCATTTGCGAAGAAAAGTATTTTTTTTTTGTAGAAGATAGGAAATTCGTAAGGTCTCGGATCTGTCGGAATTAATTTATGCTACGACGCGGCAAATAAAAGATAGCAATCTGTCCATGGCAATAATGAAAAACTTCAAATTGGTCAAGTGGCTTACAACACAGAATGCTGGAAGATAATCGTAATCAGGTCAGGCACTGACCGAGAATTGCATCAGCTTAGACCACCCCCAAAGAAAAAGGAAGGGAAAGAGAAAAAGGGGAAGAATAAACCATTAACTATCTTTCGGAGATATCATTTGGTTTTGGAAAAAGACACCTGTTTATGTTCAGACCTGGCCATGATAAAAGTTTGTTACCGGGACAGATAATTGGCAACAGGGTGTGAAGATGTTTGGTTGACCACCCGTTTAACGCTTGGCGAAAATCTCGTTGATAAATTCCAGATGACATTCAGTTAAGATAGAGATTAAGGACCACACTACGAGTCGTAGGGGTCTGGCAGAGGAAAAAAAAAAGAGAGAAGAAAAGATAAAAAAAAGGAAGATAATTTTTTCCTTTGAGCGATAATTGTAAACACCCACGCTGCCGAGCGTCATTGGCTGTGTGGTGGGTGAAGGTAAACATATGAGAAGGAGGGGAGGCTTGTTGACGCCTCTGAGGGGATTGGTGGGAGATACCACTATGAGAAAGAAGGGAAACCTGTTGACGTCCTCTGAGGGGATTGGTGTGAGATACCAATATGAGAAAGGAGGAATTTGGGAGGACGCATCCCTTAAGAACCCCACTGGAGCAGAAAGTAATGGACTTCCAAAAATGGAAAGTGATAAATTTTCCTGTCCAAAAACAAAGAAAATCCTTATTGTGGATTTAGAATTATCGAGGAACCCCAACCACGACAGGCCCACACCCGGTTTTGGCCGGCGCCTATATAACCAGAGTTGCAGCAAGTAGTGGCAGTTGGAAAGACGCAGTGCCAAGGAGACGCAGATGCAGACAGACTTGAGCTCTGAGACCAGCCTCGCAAGAAGCTGACTGAAGATCCACGCATTCCGACTTTGACTTCTAACCAAGAACAATTTATTTTTGAAGAATGACTTCGACTTGCACCACCAAAACAAGTTTTACGAATATCGCCTGAAGACACCAAAAACCAGTTTATTTAAAAACCACTTAAGATATTAAGACTCGCCTAACAAACACAAAGTGTCACGAAACCATAGAAGCGGGTTGGGAGAAAGATGCAGTTCTGTATTCAGCAACCAGATATAAAGATATTTATTTATTTATTTTTTTATTTTTTATTTTTTTTTTGAGACATTTGAACTTTTCGAGTTGTTACTTTATTTTCTTTTACATATACTTGTGCGATGTCACCTTTGCTCGAATTCAGTTTGCATTACAGCCTGGTGACTGATTGATTTCGTCTACCTAAGATCAAATCACAACGTGGGTAGGTTAGATTAGAAATCAAAGGAGTTACTTCGGTAACCAGACGTTGGAGGCGAGCTGGGAACAACAAACCTGATACCGAATCTAACCAGATTCCCATCTGAATCAGCCAAGGGTTAAAACGTCACATTTGGTGCCAAGACAGGATCACGTCACATTTGGCGCCGCAACCAATATCAAGTCACATTGGTTGTCACAGGATAGCACGGGGGCAGAGAGGCCGGGGTGACATCGCAATAGTAAAAAAAAAAAAAAAAAAAAAAATAAATAAATAAAAAAAAAATAAAAGGTTTCATGATCAGAATTCTTTTTGAAAAGGATCGTTTGATTTGAAAATAAATTGTTTTTATTAGGTTGGTGCAAAAATAATGACGTCTTTTGACATACTTTTTAACGTCAAAAAACGTCATTATTTTTGCACCAACCTAATATTTAGATGAAAACCTGCATGTTTTTTTTCTTAATATTAGTGATGGCTTTAGTTATCAATTCTGTGAAGTAAGTATAAAGTAAGTTTCATCACTGAGTTTGGAGAATTGAATGGCTTTGAAAATCAAGCTGTCTTGAAATACTCTAATAAGTCTTCTGACTTAGAGTTATTAGTTTTAAAAGCATTCATATAATAATCCTTTTTTTTTTTATATACATCTTAACATATTGACTGCCAACTGTGAGATAGCTTGTCATTGGCAGTGTTCTTGTGTCGGTATTCTTTGATACATTCATCTGCAAGTGTTAACAATAAGTTTATTTGCAGTGATGCTTTTAGCATGGAAACAATTCAGTTGGGAAACTATTAGGTTGGTGCAAAAATAATGTCGTTTTTTGACGTTTGACTTCAAAAGATCATAACTCCTTTCATAATAAACTTTATTAATCGAAATAAGAACCATTAGAATCGACACATTTTTGCCAACGAGAAACAAGTTTATTTATCCCATTAGCATAGAAATCCGGAGTTCTGGAAGCGATGAAGTCATTGAAGGCCGATTCAGCATCATCTCTGCTTTTGAAGCATTTTTCGCGCAGGAAGTTGTCGAGATGCTTGAAAAAGTGATAATCGGTGGGCGAGAGGTCCGGTGAATATGGCGCATGAGGCAGAGTCTCGTAGCCCAATTCGTTCAGCTTCTGCAGGGTCAGTTGAGCAACATGCGGGCGAGCGTTGTGATGGAGGAGAATTGGTCCCTTCATATTGACCAATCTCGGGCACATACATTGGCGCTTCTGGTGCATTTTGCCAATTTGTCGGCAGTACTTCTCCGCCATAATTGTTTTGTCCGGATTCAAGAAGCTGTGATGGATGACCGGCTGCAGACCACTAAACAGTCACCATAACCTTTTTTTTGGTGCAATTTCGGCTTCGGGAAGTGTTGTGGAGCTTCTCCGGCATCCAACCACTGTGCCGAACATTGCCTGTTGTCGTAGAGGATCCACTTCTCATCACATGTCACAATCTGCTCGAGAAATGGGTCGTTTTTGTTGCACAGAAGGAGCGTAGAAGACACCTCAAAACAACGATTTTTTTGATTAGTGTTCAATTCATGCGGCACACATTTATCCAACTTTTTTGACTTCCCTATTTGCTTTAAATGGCGAACGACTGTTGAGTGGTTGACCTCGTGTTCAACAGCAACTTCTCGTGTGGTTTTGCGAGGATCAGCTTCAATTAAGACTTTCAAATGTTCGTTATCAACCGCAGTTGGCTGGCCGCGACCGTCTTCATCTTCGAGGCTCTCGTCACCATTGCGAAATTTCTTGAACCACCGTTGTGCCACACGTTTGTTAGTGGTTCCTGGGCCAAATGCATCATTGATATCACGAGCTGTCTCGGCAGCTTTTCGGCCTAGTTTGAACTGGAATAAGAAAATTGTGCGCATTTGAATTTTGTCCATGCTGTCGAAAAGCCTGCAAAAAAATGAATGAAGAGATTGAGAATGGTAACGAATAACATGATTTGATAGAGCGAAAAATGCGCTTCAAAATGATATATAACATGGCTATATATATATCAATGAATTAATTCAGAAATCATATATAAAAGTAACATATGTGAGAAAACGACATTATTTTTGCACCAACCTAATATAAATCAAATCATAAAAAAATTTTATTTCCTAAGTTGGCTATTATAGTTGGATCCAAAGTCAGATTTCATAATTGACTACTGGCTGTCAATGTGATAAGAAATATATCAGATCAGTTTAATAATATATCATAATACAGAGACTGCAGAGATAAGGATATTAGCCATTGATATTTTATGTTGTGGATATCAAACTGGAAGTTTTAATTTGTTTCTGTCTGATTTAACTGATTGCAAAGTTGTTAATGATTTAACAAAATCTGAGTCTTTCTCTGTTGTCCTCTTGTATATGAATCTTTCCAGTTATTTTGGTTCTGCTCATTACTATTCTAGGATTTATTTGGACTAATATCCTCATCTTTTTTTTTTTTTTATAACTACACTTCAGGCAGTGTATTTAGTTTCTCTCTTCAGGTAATCTTTGATTATTGTTTGGTATATATTCTAAATTATTGCCACTTTCTCAACCGGAACAGTCTACTGTATGTGAATCCTTGGTCAATGTTAATATAAAGTAAATGAAAAAGAAATAAAAACAAATACAATTCAGCCATGTAAGAAAGGCCAAGGCACAATCTGTGTGTAAGTTTTTCCTTCCAACTCTGATTTCATGGCTTTGGCTTGGAATGTTTTTTTTTTTTTTTTTTTTTTTTTTAATTCTTTGCAAGAGGGGGGCTGGTTTTGCTTTTATATTGGGTAAATTTTTACTATTACACCCATCTCTCTTATTGACCTAATGCACGTGATCACTGCCATCTATTATTCATTGTTATT
This sequence comes from Acanthosepion lycidas, assembly GCA_963932145.1. Lineage (NCBI taxonomy): Eukaryota > Metazoa > Mollusca > Cephalopoda > Sepiida > Sepiidae > Acanthosepion > Acanthosepion lycidas. The sequence goes on along the minus strand of OZ010580.1, from coordinate 113,792,935 downwards.
GGCCAGTTGACTAAAGAGGAGGTAATAATAGTTGCGGATAAGACAAGTGTAATAGTAAAATAATACCTTATATTTCTTCCTACAACTGTATGACATGTACCGCCTAGTTTTTGGTCAAATTTAGTTCGTATGGTGCTCTGACTTTTGTGAGGCATAGTGTATCTATGGAAAATTAATCTGAATCTTTTCTGTGATACTTCCTATATAAGACATTAAGAAGACATTAAAGAGCACATTGAACAAAATGTGTTGATATAAATGAGGATCCTAGTTTGAATAATTCATGGAATTAGGAAGATATTAATTCTCAGAATTTCAAACCAAATGAACTGCTAGTTGTTTTATTAAGACACTTAATTCTATTAAAAATGGATTAAAGTTATTTTTCTTTTTTCAGGTACTTTGAAATGAAGCAGAATTTTAGAAGAATGAAATTGTACCCATAAATATTGCCTTGTAAAGATCTTGAGAGCCAACTTTCTGTGTTGGGTGTATATCTGTATATGGTTGGCTGATGTTCCAAAATTGCTAAAGTTGGAATGAGAATGTCTTTCTATCTTGAAGTTATTTTCTCCTTAATAACATTGGAACATGATGTACAAAATTAAGCATGCAAAATTTCTCCAGAATTTTATTATTGATCTTCCAAATCTACATTTGATTACAATTCTGCATCAAAACCATATACTCTTCATATTTTGATATTTCTGCCAAGTGTGTAATTTTAAATAAATTGGGATTATTGTTAGTTTTCATTTTAAAAAGTATGATCTGGTAATTTTTTTAAATGATGGTTAAAATAGATTAAATTTCTTTGTAGAAAATAATTTATTCATCATTATAGAAGTTGTTTCGTTATGAATAATGTTTATTTTTGCTAATAAAAAGTAAAAAGATATTTCTAGCTAAAAATAAATCTTGAATTGATATTCTGTATCAGCTATAGGCAATGTATATATTTAAACTGAGAATTACTCTGAAATTTACACTTGCAGTGCTAAGAACCCTACTTATGTTTTTTGTGTGTATTGGTTAATTTTATAGCAATTGGTCAATCCTTTTGGGGTTATTTAATGTTGAATATTGTATGTGTGTACCGAGGAAAGGATCAAACACATTACTCAGTAGTAAATGACTAGCTTTGTTGGCTATTACCTCATGTTGAATTCCTCCTTTTTTGTATGTATGTGACATTAGGGCAGGTTGATTTTGGAACCGTAGTATTGCACCCATTTTGAAAGTTGGGGCTTCACATGATGAATAATTTCACAAAATATTTTTTCCAAAGCGCTACTGCTTTTTGAGGAAATGAGTTTAATTATTAAGTTTAGGTTTAAAATTGTAGGTTTGGAATTTAATTCCGTTGATCAGTGAAAGCCTTATAGCATGACTGTTTAAAATTTATTTATTATATACTATGGCTTTACAAACTGTATATGGACAAGAAGCAAGGCACAAAAAAATTATTACTAAATCATTGTGCCATCAAATAAGACCTTCATTTACTTCAAAGGGATGTTATACTGTACACTTTAGCTATATTATGATGTAATGTTATACAGTACAGTTGTTTTAGTTCGATTTTTTTAATAAAAAATGCAAATTTAAAATATTTTTTCTTACAATTTGTGCCCAGCAGTTATATGGTGTTACATACATTTTTTATCTATTCTTTTGTTTTTATTATGATCTAAAAAAATCTTATTCATTGAGTAGCCTTTTTTGTAATCTTTAACAATTTTTTTATGCAGTTTTTACTGCAAATACAGTAAAAAAAAAATAAATAAATAAAAATGAATATTTTGCTTGTGATGATTCATAATTAGAATTCTGGTTGCAATATATTTTCAATTCAATGTATCTAATGCAAATGATATCAACTTTATTTGGATTTATTCTTGAAATAATAAATTTTGAAGTCAGTTTGTAAGCAAAAAACTTGCAGAAATAAGGGTTTTTTTTTGTTTTTGTTTTTTTTCTCTCTCAAATGATCTTTAAAATAAAATGCTCAAAAATTGGTAAATGAATTGAATTTTTTGGTGTCTATATTTATCAAACCCCAGCTTTCAAACTGAGTGCATTGTTGATTTTCAGAAAAAAAGTGAAAAATCAACCTGTCCTCGTGTGACATGTGGACATGTCTATTAGTTTCATGCTTTGACATGTGATGAATCAAGCAACAAGCATATTGAGTTGAATATATATATATATATATATATATATATATATATAGAAATATAGTCTTAAGGTGTGCTATATTTATGGAATAAAGTGCTCAATATCAGAGATAGAGCGTGTGTAAATATAAAAGTGAACATAGAAGTCAACACTTAGAAGCGACAGTCTGTTTCATGCTATATGCAATCGTCAGGCCTGACGATTGCATATAGCATGAAACAGACTGTCGCCTCTAAGTGTTGACTTCTATGTTCACTTTTATATTTATATATATATATATATATATATATATATATATAATATATTAAAAAGTAGCTTCTTGTATTTTCTCACCAGAAATATATATTTAAATATTTTGTTCTTTTCGATAATTTTGAATTATAAACATAATGGGACATGGTGAATAAAAGATTAATTCAATAACAATACAGATATTAATCTTGGTGCAAGAATTTTCAGTTGTGTGTATATACACTCACACTTTCTAGCATTAATGAAAAAGAATGGGACTTGATGTAACAATTTCCATTTCAACTAAATTGTTCTTAATTTCTCTTTCATTCCACAAATTTCCAAAATTTTAGCAATTCCTGGAATTGTCTTTCTTTTTACATTTTTCTCTCTCTCTTTATACATGGGGAAACAATTTTTGTGATTTTATTATGCATTCTTGCTTTGGTTAAGGTCACAGCACAATCTAGTTCTGGAAATTTATTTTTATTGTAAAACTCTCATAGGAACAAGAGAATTGCATTGATTCTTGTCAGTTTCAGCCATTGTTGTTAAGCTTCTTAGGTAGTGTTGAAAAACCCGAAAATGATCTGCTTTTTAAGTAATGGAGATCATTCTTACTTCCTTTTTGTCTACAAGAACTGTCTGATCATGGCATTAGGGGGCACTAAAAATAATTTTCTCTGTACTTACTAATCTAGATTTCTTTGGACGTAGGCTTCTGTCAATAATAGTAGTAGTAAATAGTAATAATAATAATCTCTGCTAACTAATAGTATTATAAAAAGTAGCAATTGGATATAGAAAAGACTTTAAGCATATTTCTTACAGTAAATTTATTGACTTGTTAACAGAATTGATTGTTCATCATTAGGTTGATATTTTAGATGTCTTTTATTTTAATATAAGACATTAATCAGGTTTATTCTATTAGAATTTATTAAAAATAATGATGGAAGTCAGAAGTGATTAAAGTCTGAAAAGTACAACCCTAGGTCAGCAGCAGAAAACAGTCTTATTTGGGTCAACCAGTTGGACTAACAAACTCACTGGCAAAAAAGCTAGATATGCTCAGCTATCAAGAGCTGTGCTAAATATCAGCTGGAAATAATATACAGAATGATTGAAAAGTAACTCCCCATTTTAAAATACTTATTATTTATTTATTAACTATAATTTTTACAAGAAATGGGTATGAGAGGAAAATGTTTAGCATGAGTTTTTATTGAACATTTGGTGTGGGCACCAGATTTTACTAGCAGCTTCTCAAGCCACCCAGGAATCATGTCAACTGATTTCACCAGGAACTCTTGTGCTATGGAAGACATAACTTCTTGTATTCACCTTTCAAGTTCTTCCAAAGTCTTGGTTTGGTAGAGTAGACTTGCTCCTTTAACCAACCCCAAAGATAAAAGTCACAGTGTGTTAAGTCAGAACTCTTGGCTGACCACTCATACATAAAATAGGAGGTTACTTTTCAGTTACCCTGTATGTAAAGTGAGTAGCCATGGTCAGATACAAAACAAATAACAGAACTGTCCAACAAACAAAATCAACAAAGTTTGAAAAAAACAAAAAAAAAAAAAGTAGCTGGGCAAAAATTAATATCAAGCAAGCAAAAAATATATGCAAGGCAAATTAATAATAAGGCATAAATTTTAGGAAAATATAATTTAAACTAAGAATTATTGTTGCATAATCTCTTCTACCAGCTAAGTATAGTCCAGAGAACTTGACGGGGATCATCATCCAGCTACTGAAGTATATCATAGGTGCCCTATCCTTGACCAAGTTAACACATAACCACCTGAAAAATAACTGCATACAAAGATTGATATATTTTGATTTAACTGCAAAATTGTGTAGGTGATTTGTGATTAGTCTATTAGTTTCAGTATTGTATTTGGTATTTGCAAAAATAATTTTCTTTTAACCAATTCTAATTTTTTATATTGACACCCCCAACTATGGGTTAAATAGCAGTGTAGACTAGGCCCTCCTTGCCTTGTTAAACTTCTGGTCTAGGAGGAGGATTACTTTGAATTCAAAACTGTAGAGAAGGTAATGGGAAACTTCTTCACTGTCTTTTCAAAGAAGTCATGACAACTCAGAGTTAATAAAAAAAAAAAAAAAAAAAAAGGAATCTGTGGAGAGCCATGATTGCCTGTTTCCTGAAGGGACATAGTATAAAAAGAAAAAAAAAAACAACTCTGTGGTTGTTAATAATGTTAAGGTGATCAAAATCTTCATTATATTGTATCTGGGTTCTGGAGAAATTGTTGAACCAGTGGAACCATTTTCTCTCTGTCATGTAGGAGATGGGGTTTGAAACAGTTTGATCTCAGAAATCCGGCTATTTTGTAGATGAATGTATAATAAATTAACCAAGTCAAATTGTAACTTGATCTAAAGGAAAATTTCTTATGCATTATTCCAGCATTGGCATGTGAGATAAAAAACAAAAACAAATGAGAATAGAATGAGTATCGTTTGAAATACAGAACAGTTCAAATGAGAGTAATCTCAAGTGAAATCATCTCTTGTACTTAAGAGTACAATTTTATTGCATCTGTATACTTATATCTATAACATAATAAAAAAAAAAAAGGTTGTATGAAGGATGGTTTTAAATTTCTTTATATATTTGAATATACTTTCTTTTGTAACTATAAAAGTTTTTATAGCAGACACTTATATTTTTGCTTGACTACATTTACTATTTTATTTTATCATTAGTTGAATAAATCACTTGCTAGAAATTTTTTGAGTTTGGTGAAATCTACCTTTTTATAAATGTTTATTATATAGATTGTATTTATTGCTTTTGATAGAAAAGTATTGCGATAGAAAGGGAATAAATCTACTTCATTACTTTTATATTAATTCTGTTGTCATTCAACTTGCTCAAATATCCTTTTAGTTTTTTGTTTTAAAAAAAGAAATCAAAAAATAATTACAAATTTATACAAAGTCAATTTGTTCTTTACCTTTTAAATTTATTCAAGCATATCAGTTACTGTAAATTTCATGTATATCTGATGTTCAGATCAATATATGTATGTGTGGTGATATATACTGGCTTGTATGTTTGACATTTATGCAAGTATTTAACATAGTTTGAGCAAATTTGATATGGCAGCATTTAAGAAGCTGAGGAATGTGAAGGTAGGCATCATTCAGCAAAACAACATTTTCTAGTTCACCTGCTGTTTTTGTTAAATATGTATGAATAAACACTCTCTCCCTCCCTCTCACTATTTCTCTCTCTCTCTCTCTCATATATATATATATATATATATATGGTCTGTCTAAATAATCTGAGCCTTGAACACTTTACTGGGTAGCTAGGTGTTTGCCTTTTGGTCTTTCTTTTTTCTTGTTCAAGGTATTAGGTCTTCTGGCAAGTTGTCACACCAACATAGTTTGTTTTTCTATAGTATATATATATATATGATGGCTATGATCCAATTTTGAGTTTGACATTGTGGATATGGTTTTTTAGTTCTACTCCAGTGCTATTGTACAGATGTGGCAATATAGGGTGTCTTTTGTACTAATTGTGTTACACAAATGCCATATATAATGAACATCTTTTCTCTGCGTGGTGTCTTTGATGAATTTTTAAGCTTGCCATACTAGAACAGATGTGACCACATTCATTATGTGTTAGATCAAATTCTGTGGTAACATTTCCAGAGAAATTGACATTAAGACCATTATGGGCATATTGGCTTTTGCACTGGTCTTTCTTGACCACATGACCACTTATGCATATGTACATACATAAGACACCTTATAGTCAACAACAATAACTTGCCTGCAAGATCCAAATTACAGAGAACCAATATAATTTATGAATTCACATGTCCTTTAAGGAACTCTGTTCCTGATCAAACCACATCCATGAATAATTATATTGGATATACCAATACATGCTTGTCAAGATGGCTCATGTTACACTACTCTGACCATGGATCAATTAGGACTCATTTAAACACACATGGAAACCTATCAAACTCCATCTGTAACACACTTGTAGAAAATACAAGTATTATATCCTCACCCACACATAAAAAAAAGACTGAAAATAATGGAAGAAGTAATAATAAAAAAAGAAACCCAATACTTGATAGCATCAACTATGAACACAACCACAATTTGTTGACCATGCCTGGAAAATTAAAAACATTTCCATCACTCTAGAAATATGTCTAAAAATCGACACATTCAGTTAAAGATAAAAAATAAAAAAAAATCCTTGATAATGGCTAATAGAATAGCCAAAAGCGCTTTGATATTTTTTACACACTTTGTCCAGAAAAGAATTCACTTATGTGAACACAAGAAAAATTGAATAAAACACTTAATAGCAGTATCTTGTTAATTGTCTTTAGTGAAACTTGTGTAAAAGAGGGATTGTTGCCCAAATAAACACACAGATATATATATATATATATATATATATATATATATATATATATAATCGTTAAAGACGGCTAATGAGTTAAAGATCAAATGCAGATTCGAATCTGACAGGATAAGATAAATGATAAATAGGAAACATTTATCAATCTAACATGTTTCACTTTTATTAAAGCTTCATCAGAGATTGAAAGTAAACAGACAAAAGGACAGAACTTTGCTATTTTCAATTTTGTTTGAATTGATTCTCATTGGTCAGTCAAACTCAAAAGTCTTGATAAACCAATGACATACTTGCTTTTGTATATAAACATGTGCAACAAAATAAATCCTATATTTGCCTTGATAAATTACCTCAGAGAACGAAATGTGTTAACTAAGAATAGTTTTTCTGCTTATTTTTTTTTATTCATGCATATATATACATACATATATATATATATATATATATATAAAATGCAGATTTTTTTCTCCCCCAAAAGTGTGATAATTATGGGTAATGCCTAAAAACAGCAAAAATCATCAACATGTAATAAATAATTCAATATTTTCAAGGGGAAAAATCTCTCTCACATATGCAGAGATTCATTTACTGATTCTGGTTTAGTCTGTCACAAAAGAGGATCATACAGTTCAGATGACACTCACTAGCAATTACTTGTAAGGCTGACATTCTAAACATCAGTCTTAGCTATAGGTAAAGATATACTTTGCCTATAGTTAACTTGTTTCAATATTTATGGTGATAAACATTTTGACCTCTCAACTCTAGCTCATTGTTCTCTTGAGACATTTTCTTTAGTTTCATTTTTGCTCTAATAAATATTATAAACAAAAAAAAAAACATTTACTGATTTTAGCCAACATTTTTCTTCTCTTCTAATATAGACTTTAAAAGTTTTCTGTTTGCTTTGTCACCTTTGAACAGTGTCTTTCTTTGCTGTTGCATTTCTCCAACTTGGGTTCTGGGGGGGTAGCACTTTGTTAGGGTCTCAGCTATGGGTAAATAGTTAACGCTCAAACTGGGGTGAAAACACTATGAAAGTATAAAAATAGATTTTTATAGCAGAAATACCAGAAATATATTTTTGAAAAAGAAAAAAAATAAATATTACCAGAAATGCATTTAACTCTCGACAAAAACACTCTTTACAAAAATACATCCATGAAACCTCATCTACAAACAGAAATTCTTATAAAGAATACATATTCTAACATGTGAACCTTGTTTTCCGTTTAGCATTAGGTTTCCGGATCCTTCTAAAGTTTTTTCGTTTTCTTACACTCCCAGTAGCCTCTTACGTCTTCGTGGAATTATCAACTTGCTTTGGGTGAATTGATTAAAACAAACTCATCAGAGGCTTTTAACTGTCAGTGTCAGTCACCTGGGTGTCAGTGTATGTCTATTTACATTGTGCTTTTTGGTACTTGTGTTTTGTGTTTTTTATTGTCAATGTTGAGTATCTTGCTGTATGTGTATGATCAACTGATGATGATTTTGTTGATGGTACTGCTAGTGTTGTGGCAGCAGTCATCATATGAATTTGCACACGCACACATACATGCATCTTTGTGTTTTAGTTTGCTCTATGTACCTTTGTTCCTTTTCATGTGATGTTGCTCTTGGCTGCTTCAGTGCATCTATTTAATTACCTTTGTGCAAGTGTCTGTGACGCATTATATATGACCTAGTAAAACCAAATTTGTAAACTCATTTTTTTCTCTTCATCATACATACTGATAAAAAGTGAAATAATCTTTGAAATGGAACTATTGACAGTTGAGTTTCATGAGCCATTTTTATTGTTTTTGTATATGTTTAATAGATACTTTTTTGTTTATTGTGCTGCATTTTTTGAGAGCAATTTTTGTTCCTACTGCTCTTTCATTTGGAATGAAAACATCTGCTTTTGTTGTTGTCTGTTAGAACAGTCAGTCTTACATCCCCAGTTTTTCTTTCCTGAAGATTAGCTTTTCTAATGTGATACCTATCAATGCAGTTCTGCTCACACACACACACTCTTTTTCTCCATGTTTTTAGGACATTCTGGAAGAGTGCCAGATGTTTCTGCGCATTTTAAGTGTTATGAGTTGTAACAGTTTTTTTGTGTCTTCCTTCTTTTCAACAAATATTTATTTGTGTTAATAATGTTAACATAATTTAATGGAATTGTATTTTATTGAAAATTATTGTTTTCAACATGTATATTTACAGTTGGAATTTTTCTAATTTGCTGCATATAAGTAAAAAAAAAAAAAAATAAAAAATAACTAAATTCATTTTACAACCAAGAATTTTTAATACATGTTTTTTGAGAAATTTTCATTTCTGGATGTGTTATCTCTGCCATTTTTTCTTGCCTATGAAATAAAAAACATCTTTGCAAAAGGAGTCCATATTGTTAACAAAATGTTTGTTCTTTTTCATTTTCTTTATTGTTGTTCTCAGCATTGTCCTCAATGATTTTATTTGGTGATATATTTTTTCTTTTTTCTTGAGAAATTGGTTCCATTCTCCAAACTTGACTTTTTCCAATAGTCTTGTTTTTCTGCAGATGCTTTCCACATAGATAGCCTTTTCCTATTTCTATACTATATGGTTTTCAAATTGTACTAGAATGAACTTTCACCAAGTGCTAGTGATATTTAATGGGCACAGTATATTAAACATGTTTTTTTTATCTACTGATTAACAAAATCATATCACCTCAACAGGATTTGATGATAGAATTCTGATCATATAATATTTATTTGTTTTCTCTCTTTATGATCTTGAGTGGGATGCCAGACCCAAGTTAGTATGATTTTGTGATTGTTTAATGGAACAGTTGTAAAGCTTATTGTAATAGTCACTCTCTTAAGCCTTTCAATTTCAATTAAACTTTGTTTAATTCTGGGCTTCTGGTATAGATTATAAAAAGCCCAAACCTACTTCATATAGTTATGAAGAGTGGCATTAATACTGCCAAATGATATTTAATGTTATTAGCACCTGTTCTCCACTTATGTGAAAAGTGTTTCTTGTAAACATCTAGACATCTGCTAACTTTGATAGACATTCTTCATAAGTTTTATTTCTTTCTAAACACAGTGTAATGTGTCAACTCCATTGTTTATACTTAAATGTTAATATCTGAGGGTGGGCTGAAAAGTTCATATGCTGACTATGAAGTGATTCTAGAGCAGTGAAATCTTGCAGGCCTTAATTTCAGTTCTTAATAATGGCATTGTTTATTTCCAAGAAACTTTTTAAAAAAGTCTGTTTGTCTTGTTCGTCAAAAAGTCAACAAAGGCAGATATGACATCTTCACTGTGTTACTGGTTCCCAGCCAAGTGCTTTTTCATGTTGGGGAACTGATGATCAGGACAATAGATGTTGAAACAACTAGTTCAAAGCCACAGTCATGCACAGCAGTCATTGAAACCAAGGACTTGGGTGCAAGAGGATTGTCCTGAGGAAACCAGACCCTTTTGCCAGTTTTCTTGGTTGTTTGGTTGTGATAGACTTTCGTAACTGCCTCAGTAAGTTGGCATAGTATCTGCTACCGATGATGTGGCCCTTTCAAAGATAGTCAATAAATACATTGTCTTTCCTGCGATGAAATAATTATGGCCTTATTAGGAGCAGATGAGGAGAGGCATTACCACTGCATGGATTGTCTCTTTGTCTCTGGCTCAAAGTGATGAAAGTAACTCTTATCCTGGGTTAGGGAATATTCAAGGAATCAGCTGGATCTTCTTTAAATTATGTCAGGTTTTCCCATTATGTCATCAACCTGGTGCATTTTTGATCAGGTGTCAGAAGATGTGAAACCCATATGAGCAGAAACCTTTGTCATGCTAAGTTCATTGTGCAGAATATTCTTAACCCTCTAACAGGATATGCTAATTGCATTGGTTATTTGATTGATAGTCAATTGCTATCATCCATCAGCATGTGGTGAACACAATCAATGTTTTCTTTAGTGATAACAGTTGCAGGACATCCACACATTAGGTCATCAAGACTCACTATCCTCTTTGTAAATTCAGCTGCCCACTTGTACGCAGTTGATAAAGCTGGAGTGTCTTCCCCTAATGTAGGAAGCCTGTCGGCATAAATGTCCTTGGGAGCTAAACCCTTTTTCTGCAGTTACTTGATAATACCACAATGCCAAATTTTGTCGATTTTCAGGAGAAGTTGTTACTAGTTACTTCTGAAGTTCCAGTCAGATGTCAGTCTACCTGGAAATAAACAATGCAGTTATTAAGAACAAGAATTGAAATTCATGTGTGCAAAATTTCACAGCTTTCACAGCTTTAACATGACTCTGTCATAATCAACCTTTGAACTTTTCAGGCCACCCTCATATATGAACATAAGTCTTGAGGACTTGAAAATGCTTTGAAAAAAAATAAAATATTGCAGTTTGGTATTATTAAAGATTCTACTGAAAATTTCTTGAGAGCAAAACCTAAACAAAAAAAACCCTCTAAAATTTAATGTTGTATCTGTTTTGCCTTTTACCCACTGGTGATTTTTAGTTTATTTGATGTGTGTATTGGTTGAAATTGTATTTATTTCCAGTCTCAAAACCCCTATTTCTTTTTACAGCTCAGATTCATTAGAGCCTGAAAGTCCAAAGGAAGATGATCATCCTTTCTCTGTAGCTGAGACCACTTTCCGAGATCTTGTTTGCCGTGCATCATTTGGCAGCATTAAATCTGTGCTGAAACCTGTTCTAGTGTGAGTATAAAATGATGAAGATCCATTGAGATCAGTGGAAGTTTGAAATTATAGACTGAAACTGTTTTTTTTTACCTTAAATATATTAAAATGGTTCATTTTCATTTACAATTGAATATTTCTATGTGCCGTGTCCCTTTAGGACATAGGCAATCATGGCTCTCCGCAGCATTCTATCCTTTGCATATCTAAGCAATGTTTATCTTTTTGCTATCTCTCCTAATCCTTGTTCTGCCAACCATTTTCACAGGCTCCTTCTTCTATGTGTTGTGTTCTTTAATGATATGGGCAAACATGGTTCTCCATAACATCCTGTCTTTTGCAGCTCTTAGCAATGTTTGTATTTTTACTATATCTACTAATTCCTGTTCTGCCAACTATTTACACAATCTTATTAGTTATGTTAAACAGTACTTTCCTCTGTCACTCTTGCCTTCAACATGTCTTGTGTGTGTTAAATTTTCCGAGCCCTCTTTCCTCGTGTATCCTAGAAATTTTAATTTTCTTTCTGATTCTAAGTATAATTGTCCCTTTTGTTTCCATTTTCTCAAAAACTTTGTCATTGCTCACATGTTTGGTCTTCTCAGCATTCTTCTGTAGAACTACACTTTTGATGCTTAAGTCTATTCTTCATCTGTGAGGAGGTTTTCCAGCATTCACTGATGACTGGTATTGCATAACAGTCCAGTAAAAAAAAAAAAAAAAAAAATACATCTGAGTTTCCTCAAGCCCAAACTTGTCTAGCTATGGAATTTCAATTTGTGCAAAAAGATTGCTTTCAGTAAACAGTGAACTGTCATATAAATCTTTTCTCTGTCATATAAAAATATTCTATGTGTATCACTTGCATAAAATTATTACTTGAAGAAATTATCCTGCATCTTTTTGATTTTCATCGTAGCTCACAATTCGGAGAAACAATCAAACATGACTTTTTTATTTATTTATTTATTTATTTTTTTTTACTGCTGAAGCTTTGTAAGATGTTCAGAAAATAAAGTACAAATATTTAGTAATCTATCATGTTTATTGCTATACAAATAAAACACTGTGTATGTAGTATATACACAGTGTTTTATTTGTATAGCAATAAACATAATAGATTACTATTAATAGATTATTATTAATACTATTATTAGTATTATTATGTTGCTTTTCTATGTAGTCACCATTGAGATTGCTGCAATTGTTCCATTGATACATTCTTTGAGACTATTTATGCACTTGTGTATCACCAAGTGATTGGAACCACATCTGCACTTCTGCAACAACGTGAACATCTGTGTGGATCTACTTCTTGGATAAAAGTCGTTTGAAGGACCAAAACAGACCATAGTCCTGACTTAGATCCTTCAGTCTATAGTAGATACAATTAAAAAATCTGTCATATCACTGGTGTGTTGGCTTGAAAATGTCCTGGCCTCTTTCATTTTTATTTTATGGTGGAAGTTGTCTTTGTTATGTTACATATAAATACATTCAATATTTAAGTCTGTTTCTGGTTGTTACATAAAGTATTACATACCCCTGTTGATTTGTTTAAATCTTTCTTCATTATCCGTGTCATGATTGCATGTGGTCATTGGGTTGCTGCACTGCTGAGCTCCTGACCAGCTCCCTCTATGTGTCTTGATTGCATGCCAATGTCTATGTCTCTGTAAATGATCTACCAGTCCACACACTGACATTGTCAGGCCATTTTTTCCTCTGTCTGCCTTTTCTTCTTTTGCCTAAAGTAGAGCCTTGTCAGATAGCAGTGGAAAGATTGTTGGCTCTTATGACATGTCCATATCATTTCTACTTCTTAACAATAGATGTGAGATCAACCAACAAGCCTGGCTCTTATAGTGTCTCACACTACATCGTTTATGATGTGTTCTATATAGGAGATGCCTAACATGATTCTGTAGCATCTCACATTTATTTTGCTTGGATTTGTTTTTACAATTCTGTTGTTAAGGTCCAAGATTCACAGACATACAAAAAGATTGAGAAAGACAATGCACGCAAGTCTGATCTTTGATTTAAGGCAAATGTTCCTGTCTTTCCTAATGTTTTAATTCCAGTTGATTTATGACTATCTTTGCCTTACATTTCAGAAACTGCTCATATTTTCTTTGCTTTTTACATTTTTTTTTGTTCTGTGTATTAATACTTGGTATTGATTTTGTTTATTATAATCTTTTACAGACACCTAGATTTACATCAGTTGTGGGTACCGAATGATTTTGCTGTCAAATGTTTTAAAATTATTATGTATTCAATTCAAGTAAGTATAAAGTATTAATTCCTATGATTTCAAATTCTAAATGTGCAGTGTTTAATTTTTCTGACATCTAAATGGATGTGTGAGTGGTCTAATGGATAGCAACTCTGAACGAGAAATAAGAGCAGAGTTTGAATTCCAGTCACGTTCATTATATTCACTTATGCATAAATACCCTTGGTAAAGGTATGAATCCATCTACTCTTCCTCAGCTATAACTTAAATAGCAGGACCTGTATTTGGAAAAAACATTATTTACAAAAAATTTATTGCAATATTCACTCACAAAAAAAAAAAGAATTATTCTTGTAATACAAATATATCAGCTTTAAATAAGTTAAATGCTGAATAGAAATTGTTTGTTGCCCTTTATTAGTGTTTAGTTATATATATATATATATATATATATATATATATTATATTTATTTTTTATACATGTGCTTGAGAAAAATTAATGTAAAATGATTCACTTTCTGCTAATTATTATTTTAAAAATAAATGTATATACTTGTTGAGTAAAAGCTATAAGTAGAACAGACTGGGTTCTATAGCTTTGGATGGCAACCAGTCTAGGAGAAGAGAAGCTCTGAATCCAAAACTGTATGTAGCCTTATTGAAGCACATATTATGAAGCTAAGGAAAGGATCATTCACATTGATTTAATGATCCTGACTACAATAAACACCTTTAAAACCTACTAGTAAGCAAGTAATCCTTCTGTACAGTCTTTTATGTATAGCCAATATCTACAACTCTGTTTTTCATTCCTAATTCATTTCTTGAACATATCTATATCCCGAGAAAGGTAGCCATTGAAATTTTTTTTCTTAGATATGACAACTCTCTCAAGAGGACCATCTGTCTGAATTTCTGGGATGAGGAATTATATCCTAGGCACTGCCTAATCAAAGACTACACAGTACCTCCATTGTTTTGACATCCCTTCCCCAATATAAGGAGAACTCAACCCTCACAAAAATCCCCAACACTGCAAGATTGTCTGATACCACCAAAAGTGACAACACTTTCTGATTTATCTAACCTGGAAATTCAACATGACTGGCACATCAAACTGATTTTTTACAAACTTGTAAACTAAATTGAAATATGTATGTTCTTCTCAAATAACAGTGAAAATTAGCACAAAATTAGTCTTAAGTAGGAATCTTATTTGACTAATACTAACAAGCAAAGCAGCAACTTGTATTTGTATTTAACTGAAACAATTGGGCTAATTACAAGAACATTTGTTTTTAGTAGAATGATAAGAAAAAATCTTGAAAATCCAGCAAAATTAAAGATATTTATAACAAATTTGACATATTTTACATTTTTACGTTACATTTTTTCTAAGAATTTTTAAGTCATGCTCTTTCAAAGAGTTCTTAGGACAATTGAAAAAATATCATCTTCAAATAAAGAAATGAATTTTATTTCCCAAACAAATCTGGGAACATTTAGGAATTTAAAAAATATATCAGAATGTTCATATCTGCTCAGTTTTGTATAAAAAGCAATTTTCTAAAGTAATAGATTTCAATTTATTAATCCAATAGATTTTATCACTTCAAACATTATTTTTAATGGGTAATCATATTTGTGTAAATGTTCTGTTTATTTATTAAACAGTATATTATTTATTTTTGTCTACCAGCTTAAATATTTGAGAAATCCTATTAAAGAAAAAAATATGCACTCTCCTAAGTAGATGGAAACATCATTAGATCCAACATGCTCTAGACCAAATGTTCCCTTTACCTAGAGTGTCTACTCCGATAACAGTATCCTCTAAAAATAATGTTTAAAGTGATAAAATCTGTCAGATTAATAAATAAAACCCTATTACTTTAGAAAATTGCTTTGTTTAAGTATGGATATAAAACTGAGCAGACATGAAAATTTTGAAGTCTATGATGAGAGGAATTTCACTTAAAGGCACCATATATATATATATATATATATGAAATAGTCCATAGTAGGAGATAAGTTCTGATAAGCTAAAAAAAGATACTGATATAGCTTTCATGAAAGTCTGCCAAACTTTCTGCATATTCAAGTGGTCAATTTTCAACGGTAGAAAATAAGTTTAAATGAAGTGTTTATAAAATTTAAAATTGAATATATTCACGCAAAAGCATTTTTAACAAAGTTTTATGATGGCTTCTCGTAGCCTAATTAGTAAGTCTCACTTGGCTTAAAATTGGTTGCCCTGACAGAAAATGAGAATAAAGATTCAATTCCTGTTAAAAGGCACATTTTCGTTAGTATGACTTCATTTTAAATTTCTACTAAAACACATATTCACTAAATATAACAGTAATGAGAAAGAATATTGGAGAAAAATTACTTTAAAATTAGATAGCAATACTTTTTTTATGAGAATCACTTTAACTATAATTTGCCTTAAATTATTTGTAAAGTAATTTTTGTTTATATATTAAGTTGTTACATGAAAAGATGCATTTATGAGAAATGAATAAAATGCTTCTGAAATGTTAAATAACTAATTTATTTAATTGAAATAGGCACCATCTTGATGAATGGCTGTTCTCCAATGCACCTCTAAATTCTTGATCTTATCTTTAAAAAAATTAATCTGTGATAAACAGTTCAAATGCTTCAGTTATCTATTCCTTATTGGAGAATGTTTTATTGCATATGAAAAGCTCAAAATTGGACCATCCCCATTCACAAGTTTCAGATGTGGACTTTACATCCTGATTTTCAACCATCTCAAATGTTTACAAAATAAAAAAAATGTTTAAAAATAATTTTTGTATACATCAGTATTTATTTACAACAATTTAATTTACATTTTGAAAGGTAATATGTGACTTCACTAGAAAAGCACTAGAACTGTGTCTTACATACCTGACACTTTTCTTATGTATGGCACTGAGGACATCTGATCACTAAAGGCTTAACACTGATGGGGAGACAACAAACACGTAAATGAATTGTGATCAAATATGGATTAGAATTTGACAATGATAGGATAAGGAACAAACACGCACTTTTGGAATGGATTTTTTTTTTATTAATCTGACAGATATTTATCACTTTAAATGTTATTTTTAGTGGATACTTGTATTTGAGCTCTGTTTATTAAACAGTATATTTATTTATTCACCTGCCGGCCTGAATATTCAACAAATCTTATTAAAGAAAAAGTTGCATCCTTCAGCAGGAATCGAGCCTGCATCCATCAGGGCAGTAGGAGCCACTATTTAGCCTGATGTACCTTGTCATGAATGAACAGACGATCAGTCAAAGCCAATTTCATGCTATCAAGTGAAAATTAATAAATATACTGTTTAATAAATGAATGAATGAATATATATATATATATATACTGTACCTACTCGAAGACTAGTATCCACTAAAAATAATATTTAATATGATAAAAATCTATCAGATTAAGAAAAATCTAATCTAAAAATTCTCTTAGTTTTGTACCCAAACGTAAACAATGTGCAGATATGAAAAACTTTGAGAGATCTATGACAGGAGAAATTTAGCTTGAAAGTATGAAATTGTCTTCACCTGACCATGTGTTCCAAGTGGCCAAGCAGAAAGGTGTGTTGGGGTAAATAGTGGCTCCCTCTTCCCTGGGAGATGGAGGTTTGAGCACTGCTGAAAGGTGCAAGTTTTTCTTTAATAAGATTTCTCAAACATTCAGGCTGGTAAGTGAAAATAAATAAATATACTGTTTAATAAATAAACGGAGTGCCTACTCAAATATGAGTATTGACTAAAAATAACGTTTAAAATGACACACACACACACACTGCGATGGATAAATTGTCTAAATTACGCAAAAATGAAAATAACACTGACATCTCATTTTAACAGATATATTTACTAAAATAATGCAAAAATATCTTGAAATACTAAAGATTAAATTTTATTTGGTGTTACAAGGAGTATTGTTGGTCTCTATTGTTTGACAGCCATGACTAAGTTCTCTTGCTTGTGTGGCATGGTGCAGAGTCCTTTTGCCAGACATGGGATTTTCCAGCAGGCACCCTCTTGATCCAGGGCAGCACTACCTCCTGAAAGCACTTCTTGTAGCCTCTGTGTTGAGTCTGAGACCCTGTGGGAAGATGAATAGAGGCATAATGTTACCATCATTAGTGATCATTCCAAAACATCTTTGTAATCACCATTAGACTGATCTAACTCTTTCCAAATTCTCTGCACTGTCTTCAGGTTTACACCCAAACACTCTGAAATGTTTGTATTGGAGCTTCCCACATGGGTCCCAAGCAGTACAGCATGCCACTTCCAAATTTCTGGTGGAGTGAGTTGCATTATGGTGCTCTTTTCCTCACAGATGGCGCCCAACAGACCCTACTATACTGTGCAGTTGACAAAATCAAAAACATTGTCATGCATGAAATTAAAGATATAAAATGGCGACAATTTACTCATCAAGCCCTATATATATATATATATATATATATATATATATATATATATATATATATATGATTTAAATAAAAACAGACCACTCTATTTAAATTATTTGCTCTGGATTTACATTGAGCTCTCTGGATTTTATCCTCTTTACGTTTACCCATACGGATTACCTAGTTTTTCATAAACTATATATATATATATATATATATATATATATATATATTTATTTTAAAGAATAAGTAGGGAAATTTTTATAAATTTAACGTTTCACAATTGACACTTTTGCAGGTGGAATGTGAGTTTCAGTTTTCAAATCCTGTGTTGTTTTGTTTTCATTGGCTGTGTAGACATTGCATGTATACCATACAGCATCTGTGCTTATACAATTCTTAACATGTTAACATCATTTAAGTATATATTAAAAATAGGATTCATTAGTGTATTTTAACTATATGGAGTGAAATAATGTGGAGTTAATCATCAATTTTTGCACAACCCTCCTGCTGAAAATTTTTTCACTTTGATTTAAATTAAATTTAAATTTGAACAAGGGAATGACTCCTATCCAAAATATAGAGGGAGAAAGCCATAAGATGATGGTCACATCGGTAAGATCATTGGGTAATATTGAAATGCATCATTTATCTCCACAAATTATGACAGTGATTTAAAATGAATCATCACTTTCTTACGAAAAAAAAGGGTGTGATATGCAGCAAGGCATGAGCAATTCAGGTAGTGTGTGTATATACATACATATACACGTATATATATATATATATATATATATATATATATATATATATATATACACACACACACTATATATATATATATATATATATATATATATATATATATATATATATACACACACACACTATATATATATATATATATATATACACACACTATATATATATATATATATATATATATATATAAAATGAAGGGCTTTTCATTTTCTTTTTGTTTCTTAAGCAATTTAAAATAAAAATCCTGACATTGAAGGCGGTGCATAGTATCTTGTATGCTGCCAAACACAGCAGTTAAATACTTCCTATGCTACCTTACAATAAATTTTCAAAGGCATAATTGATTTCATCAAATAGCGTAATGTTTGGTTGGCTATAAACATTTCCCTTCTTTCTAAGTAGACTTGTTGCACAAGCTTAACTTTACTCTGTCAATTGTCATTAGTTAACAATCTTTTGTTTTGCAGGCCAAATATAGTTACCTGGTCCTTCAGATGTTGATGAGTCATTTGGACAACCACCTGAAAAGTGACCCTATGATTAAAGCAAGCATCATTGACGTGCTCTTTCAGACAGTACTTATTGCAGCAGGAGGCTCTGTAGGTAAGTACATGACTCACTCTCTTTTCTACCTATTTCTCTTCCTTTCTTTCTCTCTCTCTTTCACACACACAAGATCTTCTTTTCTTTCTTTCTTTCTCTTTCACTGTTTGTCTGCCTTTCTTCTTTTTGTTTATTCACACTTGTCTTCAGTTCATGGGATGTTTTCGATTGCCCTTGGTGCCTTAATGTAGCAAAACCATGATGGACTGCCCGGTGCCGTCCTCTTGCTGGACACCAGCTTCTCTACTTCCTTGTCTGATGGATGACCATTACCTTTCTGAATGTTGCATGTCAGATTTTTTCGATGATAATAACAGCTTGTTCGACTCTTTCGATTACCAGTCAGACTGTGCTAATGAATTAATATCACAGCTCGACTTTCAACTCTTCTTGCAATGGCTTACGGGTATGTTTGCAAACATGCTGACGTAGCTGTCTTTTCTATGTATTTTGTTTTTTATGCTTAGACATTTAAAAAAAAAAAAAAAAAAAAAAGAAAAAGGAAAAAAAGATCTCATATATGACCATAAGTGTCTGTATTTGTTTCTTTTCCGATATAACTGGTCTGATTTAAAACACTTTGTCTGATTTACACATTTTTCTGCTTTCTGCAGTAAAGTATGTTTGTCAAAATTCTTTTTATTTGAAAGCAATGTACTACCAGTAAAACTGATGCATTTAAGCCAGGCATCATGAAATTTGTGTGTATTTATATTTTTTACACACATTCTACAATTATTTTTAGCAAATTGTTACTGTTAAAACCTTTACAGGAAAACAATAGAAAATTCACAATGTATTTTAGAAGTGTATTGAAATCTGTTTTTGTTTATTTGCATGATCATTTCTGCAAAGGGTAAATTCAACTGTGACGTTCATCAAAATTTGATGTTCATACCCACAGTATTTTAAATAGCTTACTGTATTTTCATAATATGGAAGTGTGAACATAAAATTACTGGTTTTTACCAGTTGAAACACTGTAAGTGTAAACTTTGAATATTCATACTGTCTAAATAAAGTTTATGTAAATATTCTGCTTTTTTTAAATTTTTTTTTTCATTTCCTTAAAATAAAGCTATCACATTATAATGTTTCCTCCTTTTTGGGAAAGGAAAAGACTGATTTTATTTCTAATATATAAATATATATTTTTTTTAAATTGACTTTGTGTTTCTAATATCTAAATATATAAAATTGATATTTTCTGCTGCTTGTTGTCAATACATTTTATTCTTTGTCTATTGGACATTACTTGTCTCCCTTTTCTCTTCATTCCATTGAAGTGCATTATCTGTGACTGAAAGCTTCATTGGGCTCATAAATGTCATATGCTCACGCATCTGAAAACAATGTGCAGACTATGGAAGGAGGTGATACATCAGAAAATGTTCTGTTGCCTTTGTTTATAGACTATACTAATGATCATTAACATAAAATTGCTGTCTTTGAGAGGATGCAAAAAAGATGTTTTTGGTATTGTATGTAGAATGAGATGACTTCAGGACTAAATTCTTGAAATGTTTATGAAGAATATTTTGTTATGTAACAGTCCTCTCCTTTGACGCTCATCTTTGCTGGTCTTATCGCAGTATCAAGAAAAAAGAAAAGGATTCTTTGTTGAATTGAAGATATGAGGACTAATATGATTACTGATGCTGACAAATCTAGTGTAGCTTTGCTTTGAAATGAGAAATCTATGAAAAAAAATGGAAAATGGATTTTTGTATTTTGATAATGATGCTCTGTATGCAGAAAAGATTAAGCTGCAATTGACTACTTAAGGTCATTTTTCTTCCTTCTCCATTTACAATTAGATAACATTTTCAGTAATTACATTGTCCTTGAAAATCAGTGATGCTCAAAATAATGCCAGTAAATTGTATAAATGGTTACCCTAATTCCATAAAGCTTATTAATTTGATTTGTATGCAGAATAGAGAGTTTGAAGTTAATTCTTTACTGGTTAATATGAAATGTTAAATTTAAGAGCTTCCACCCTATTTGATAGTCTTGTTGCCAGACTACTTATGGTGACTAAATTTAACAAAACTGCCTTTGGATCAGAAACTATGGAAAAAAAATTACTTTTTTGGGATTGTGGATCGAGCAACTTATTTTTGTTTCAGCAATTGTGGTTTCTATTATTAAATGATTTTTTTTTTTTTTTTTTTTTGATAACAATCTTTGTGCTCCGCAAAACTTCTTACAATGGTTGTAAATTTGACAAGAATGAAATTTAATATGAAAAAAACAGCAAATGCAGAAAGTTCTTGGATAGAGTATGTGAAAAAATTAAGTCATTACAGAAAAATATAGTTAGAAACAAAGAAAAGTGTACTGAACTGTTATGTAGCATCAGCCTTCTTATATGGCAGTGAATGCTGGACAATCATAGATGGAGAAGAGACAGAAATGTAGTTCTACAGGAGGCATGATGCTGGGAATACCATGGGCCAAACCTGTGAGCAATGACAATTCTAGGGACAATAACAACAAAAAGGACACTTGTACTTAACATTTGGAAGAGACAGTTGAAATTTCTGGGGCATATAATGAGGAAAAAGGGCATGGAAAATTTAATACTCACAGGACAGATTGAAAGTAACAGGAACAGAGGTAACCAACTAACAACCCACTTGATGAGCTTGAGTGAATGGATGGTGGAGCATGGTTTGGAAGAGATGGCAAAGATGAGTTATTAAGAGCTATAAAGGATGGGAAATTGTTGAGAGCCATGATTGCCAATGTTCTGAAGAGACATGGCACATAGAAGTAGTAGGGACTCATTAAACAATATGCTCAGGGTTATTTGGAGGTACTTCTGACTTGAATTCTACCTGCTTGTAGTTTGCTGAAAATTTATTTTTTGGCTTTAATCAGACTGTTCCAGATACTTTTAATAGTGATCCTCACATACTGGAATACATAACTGCATTTACCTGGAATTCCTATATATGATCCATTGCTAAAAATGCAGGTAATTGATTGGCTCCCTGTACCACTTCAGTAAATACCTGACTCGTCATGCTATTCTCTACCTTTACAAGAGCCAGATCAGGCTGAAAATGGAGTACTTTTGTCATTTTTGGGGGCAGGAGTATCTCACTGCTCTATTGCTACTACCATGGAAAGTGCTTAGACGAACTACATCTCTCCTGGTTCCATCAGGTCTGACCTTCACGGCTAGGATCTGCCATGCCACTTACGTAATAGCAAACCACCCACCTTCTCTCCATGTTCCATCAGCAAGAATTAAGTTCCTCTTGATCAGTTTCTTCCCACAAACCATCGCTCTTTGGAACAGACACCCAAGAGTATGTTTCCCCCTGATCATTACAATCTTAACCTGTTCAAGTCTAGAGTCAACCATTATCTTCCCCCTCATATCCATATAAACTATTCATTATCATAACCCTCTACCCTGAGTGACCCCCGGGCTTTGTACAGGGTGAACCTTATTCTAAAAAAGAAAAATGTAATTTGCATGTGTGGTATTTTTTTTCATGGTTTTTCATGAATTTTTGAATTTGTTTGGTGAGAGAATCCAGAGCACAAAGTAGTAATATCGACAATGTTCATTTGTATAATTGGATATGAAATATTTTAGAAGACAACTGACAGGCATGAATGATATGGGCTAGATGTTGTGATTGGATGGAAGGCAAATCAGTGCAGTATAGGTGGGGGGGGTATCTGTTTACATTCATTCAAATTGATATCACAAATGCAAAGGGAGTAATCGACAAGTACATAGTCAAGAATAATAATGCTGACCCTTTTCCTGAAGATGAAGATTGCATTGATTTGGATTATGGTGGCATTAATGATGGCAAAAATAATGTAATTAGAGTAAAAGTAATAGAAGACGAGAAGGAATGAGATTATCATTTGGAATTGTTGAAGGAAAATTAAATGGCAAAATGGATGTTTTTCAAGGAATCAACTCTGATGCTGGTGAATATATTTCTGAATATTGAATAGAGCTGTCAAAGTTACTGGCAAATATAAACACTGTTATAATATTAAATATTGCTGGAAATATTGCTGGAAAGATTGCTTGAATTGATTACAGTAAATGATGATTGTGGCATTTAATAGTGATGAAATTATGGCTGCAAAGAAAGGTGAAATGAGAAATGGAAGAAGAATTGTATCTACATTGAAATTGAAGATCAAGGTCAAAATGTTAGCTCTTTGAGATTGGTAATTACTGACAAGATAAGGAATGGTAAAGATGTTATTAAAGCTGAACTGGTAGCTTGTCGGTTTGAGGAAGACATGCTCAATCTATTGAAAGATTCAGCAACATGTTCAAAAGAAGCAGTTTGCTTCATGCTTTCCCTAACTTTATCTAATGAATGTTTGTCACACTGGATGTCAAGGCTGTATAAGGTAATAAAATCAAGTAAGGCATTAAAATAGAAAATAGTATATGGTTTATTGGATTCTTTTATAGATTGGTATGGGTGTATTAGATGAATTTCTCATTATCCATTAGAATTTTTGTTGTTGACCATTTTTTCTTTCAAATGGTGACTTTGAAAGGATTATTGGAGTTTATATTGAGGACTCTTGGCTGGTAATGGTGTATTAAAAACATTATTGATAAATTGGGGAGTATGTTTTTTACTGAATGTTCTCCATCTAAGTTTTATTGGTCTTAACTTGATCTCAACCTTAACTTGATAGGCATCATTATTATCTACTGTTATCAGTAGGGCGGGTTGATTTTTTTTTTTTTTTTTTTTTTTTTTTTAAAGAAAATCAACATTGCACTCTGCGTGAAAGCTGGGGTTTGACGTGATAAATGCTGACACCAAAAATTCATAGCTTTTACCAATTTTCAACTATTTAGTTTTAAAGTCTGAAAAATGTACAGAAATACCTAATTTTAGCAAACTGACTGCAAAATTTTACTATTTCAAGAATAAATCCAAATGAAGTTGATATTTTTTGTATTAGATACATTGAATGAAAAATATATTTAAACGAGAATTATGAATCACAACAAGCAAAATATGCGATTTTTTTTTACTGTATTTGATAAGTAAAATCTGTAAAAAAAAAAAAAAAAAAAAAAAAAAAAAAGAAAATTGTAAACGATTACAAAAAAAGCTACTCAGTGAATAAAATTTGTTAGATCATGATTAATAAAAACAAAATATAAATAAAATTGTATATAACACCATAATATGGCTAGGATCAATTTATAAGACAAAATGTTTTAAATTTGCATTGTTTATTGAAATTCACATTAAAGCTACTGCACTATATAATAAGATATCATAATATAACTAAATTGTTAATATAATTTCTTTTTGAAGTAAATGAAGGTCTTATTTGATGGCACAATGATTTAGTAATGTGTGTATACATTGCATCTTGTCCATATATACAGTTTATAAAGCTTCAGTAAATTATAAATTTTATAAGGCTTTCACTGGAATGAAATTCTAATGCTACAATTTTGAACCTAAATTTAATCTTTAAACTTGTTTCCTTAAAAAATGGTAACAATTTGGTGGAAAAAATATTTTGTATCTTCATTTATCATATTAAACTCTAACTTTCAAATTGATTGCTGCCATGGTTCTAAAATTGACCTGTTCTAGATATCAGTTGTCAGCATGGCAGAGTTGTAGGCCAGTGAACTCTTTGGATTTGAAAAAGTTGCTTACCAAACATTGTTTGGTCAGCTGTTTTGGATAGCTACTCATGCTGGGTCTGATATTGCCTTTGATATATATATATATATATATATATATATATATATATATATATATAATCAATACCAAAATCTGCCACTCAGTTTCATGTAGCAACAATCATCAGATGGAACTATTTACATATATATATATATATATATATATATATATATATATATATATATATATATATATATATATATATAAAATTAATCAAATTTATACCCACCAAGGCAGTAAAGCCACTAAGACACAAGGGGTTACTCAGTGTGAAAGAATTAGAAAACAAAATATTATGGAGGAGTCAGAACAATAAAAGAGTAATCAGAAAGACAGTAGATAGCGATTGGCATGGCATTTAAATTTTTGAAGATCAAAATTGGGTGGAAAGTATGGAGCCAGAATAGTTCCACAAGCAAGAAGTGCAAGAAAAGAAGCTGTTAGGAAAGAACTTATGCTTACATCTAGCCAATTCAACTGCAAATTAATGAGACCTTGTTGCCAAGCTAGCACTTTTCATAAAGTCTAGGTAACATAGCAAAGAAATCAGCCTAACAATTACCATGAAACTATTTATAGAAAAGGCAGAGGGAAGCAACTTTACAGTGATGGGAAAGTGTCTGAAGCTGAGATGCCAGGTCATAACAATATTGCTGATTCTCCTTTGAATTTTTTTTTATCAAGAATCTCTAAATAGCAAGAGCACTGAACCATATGTGTCAGCAATATTGTAAGCATGGGTGAATAGTAGACGTGAGATAGATCCTGGAGAGAAAAATTATCTTGCACGACACAGTGAACCAACTTATATATATAAAATTTTACGACAAAGCAACTGTTACTGATTTATTAAAATTGAATAAGCTTATTAAACTTTTTGACTAATAAGATTAAATTGCTTCTTCCTTAAACTCCAGTCAATAGAATACATTTTTTTTTATGAAGTTTATCCAATTCAAGGCTTTACACCCACTCAGGGAAGTGTGCTTGAAGAGGTTAAGATTGTAGTGTTCAAGGAAGCATCAACATGGGAATCTGTTCCACAAAGTAGCAGTTTCCTGGGGAAAAAAATCTGTCAGTGGAATTTCCTCTTTCCAATTGGAATACAAAGGAAATAGTATGGGGAATCTTAAAGTATAAAGGTCTGAACTGGTGGAACTAAAAATTAGAGTTCATCTGGACATCTGCTATAGTGATAAGCTTGTGATGTTGTCTTTAGGAAAAAAAAAAAGCTGCAGAGTGGAAAAATAAGTCATCCTCTACAAGACTGCATAGATGACTTGTATCCAACTCAGGTGTTTCTTTTGTTAATCTTCCTGATGTATATTGTAAAGGGGCTTTAATGATATTATTAAAAGATAAAAGTCAGTATTGTTGGATTTGCTGCTTGTGGAACTCAAGAAAAATTTAATGGCCTGTCAAAACCATATCTACTCAGACACTGGCATTACTTGAATGTACAGTTTACATTGCTTTTACCATTCAGAAGATATCACACTATTCTTCTGTTGGAATTGAAGAGCTTGGTAGATGGTCTATATTCATTTCTAACTGTCAAAGACAGAAGGCTAAGAATTGCTGGTCTGTGAGATATGCTGAAAAGGAAATTCATAACCAATATTTCTTGTGTGGATATTTCCCCAGCAACTTGCAGACTGCTTCATCAAGAGAGGAGTATCCATAGAATGGCTACAAACTGCTATTAATAGAGATTAGAGTAAAATACAAGAATTAAAAGACTGCTACAATAAGTGTTAATATATGGATTGTTCAGGGTGCAGAGTGGTTCCAATGTAAAAACACCAGATGGCCTTAAAGGAAGCAGACATATTGGATTGGTAGTTGATTTGAAAGGTATTTAACATTATTTATTAAAGTAAATATTCTTAAAAAAATTTTTTTTTGCAGTTTTTAAATTATTTAAAAACACTTTTATATTCTTTTTCTGTCCAGAGTACAGAATTTAATCATTGAGTTTTGACTCTGACAATATCATTTGTTTGAATTACAGATGTCTATATGGACATGATATATTTCTAATATTTAGTCATATATATACATATATGTATGAAATAGTTGCTAAATAATATAGACTTTAAATGGGGATGTGGGTAAGAATTTATTTGCATGGTCTTAGGAAACCCTAAAACAATGTTCTTCAGCTGTTCCTTGGTTACATCATGACTCTTAGTTGTCAACATGCCTAAAGAAAACCAGATTATGTTTCTTGAAAAAATGTTAATATTGATAAATTTTCTTTCTCTTTTGAACAGGTCCTTCAGTCTTAGAAGTATTTGATACTCTTCTTCGGCATCTACGAGTGTCTGTTGATTCCAAGTACCAAGAAGCTGAAAAGATGGCCATGGAAAGAAAATTCCAGGAAGTTATTATCAATACTATTGGTGTGTATATTGCTTACATTTTTTTTTTTTTTTTTTTTTTTTAATCATTTCACTCCAAGCAAGGCAATAAAGCCACTAAGATGCAAGTGTTTACTGAGTGTGAAAGAATATGAGAAAAAGAAAAACATTGAGAGAACAATAAAAACAGGAATTTAGAAGGTAGAAGATAATGATTAACATGGCATTTAAATTTTTGTAGATCAAAGTTGATTGGAAAGCAAGAAGTGTGAGAGAAGAAACTGTTAGCATCAAACGTATGTTTACTTCTAGCCATTTCAACTGCAAGATTTTGTAACATTGTCACCAATCTAGTACTGCATGTAAATTCATAAAGTAAAGGTACCAAAGAGGAAAGCTCATCAGAACAATTACTATGAAAGTATTTATAAAAGAAGCAAAAGGAAGCTATGTTACCATGGTGGGAAAGTAACTAAAGTTGAGATGCCAGATCAAGACAGATAACATTGCAGATTATTATTTGGATTTTATCAAGAATCTCTAAATACTTAGCAGAAGCACCAAGCCCGATGTAGTAGCAATACTCGATGCCTATTGATGTCATATATGGTCTGATTACGACTTTTTTTTTTTTTTATTTCTTTATGGCACTGATATTCAGAGAACTTTAAACAATTACTTATTTTAGTGTACAATTTTACTTAAAAATTATTACCAGGTGATATAAATAATCAGCAGTGTATTATTTCAGCAAATTACCAGTAAATAATCAACAGTTCCTTTTTATTTCCCTACTCATTTCTCTAATAATTCTGAAAAAAACAAACAAACCCTGCTTCCTTATTTGATTTGTTCCTTACTTCTTCTCCTGGCTCTTGTCGAGCATCACAACTCTGATCTCTTGACAATTTGGCTCATGCTGTAATGTCTGTTGATATTTCTTGTGACTCTATTCACACGATTTCTTTCAGCTACTAATGTACCAATTGAGATCCATTTTGTAATGCCTCCTGGAGTGAAATTTTTCATCTTCCTATTGAAAATTGTGACATTGAGCTTTTTCTTCTTGGGTAAAAGCTAGTATTGATACTTTTGTGCGATCTCAGAAATACTAGGTGAAACCACAATCTTCTTGGTTCACACCTGTCTCTTCAACTGTTATAATCTACAGGAATCATTTTTTCTGGCTGTACCAATATGATAACTCTGATCACAAGTGTCCATATATAATAATTGTAAATTTGTCCATTTTAATGATTAAAAAGACATCTACTTCATTTTTAGTGCTTAGTATTTTTGTTGTGCTGCCATGAGAAATTTTATTTACATAATAATTTTCTTTTATATAGGATTGACATTTTTTTTTTTTTTTTAATTTGAGTTGCATATGATATATATATATATATATATATATATAATATGATTTTCAAAATGAGACTAACGAGGTATTTTTAAGATTTTTCATTATATTTACTGTTTATGCAAACAAGTGTTTTCTTTTCTAGGCTTAATGAGTATACAATTTCTAGAAAACAAAACAATGGTTTACATTCAGTGAAAATATAAAATAAGCTTAACTAAAGTCTATCATCAGTTTTGTTTAACAAAATATATATTAAAGATGGATTGCTGTCTAAATATCCAAATCTCTATCTGTCTCTCTCTCTCTCTCTCTCTCTCTCTCTATATATATATATATATATATATATATATATATATATATATATATATATACACGCACACATTTTTTTCTCTCCATAATATCTTAAACTTCTCTGAAATATATCTTGTTGGTACTAGCCGCATAGTTATATATTAAAGCAAGGAATCTGAAGTAAGACGTTGTAGTATTTTGATTCAACTCTGTTAACCTAATCTTTGCTATCTGTTTTTTTTCTTATTAATAGCACCCAAATGTTTAATGCAGCAAATTATGCTGCACTTATTTTGATGAACCACATTACTTAAAATGATTACTTTGCTACTTATGTAAAAACGGTCTTACTTGGCAATAATATGTGACAGTTATAAAAAGTTACTGTTGATTATTTATGGCTAATTTGTTTAAATAATGCACTGACTATTGTTTGCATCACGTAACAATAATTGTAAGTAAAATTAACTAAAATAAGTAACCAAGTAATCATTTTAAGTGCCAATGTTTAATAATTTTCAGAATACAAATTTGTTTTTATCAATAACAAACTTCTTTATTTAATTTCTTTTTTTTTTTTTTTTTTTTTTTTTCTTTTCCCTTGTAGGTGAATTTGCAAATAATCTTCCAGACTATCAAAAAATTGATACAATGATGTTTGTGCTTGGAAAATTACCACAAAAGACAAGTAGTGAAGATTATGGGTAAGTTATAAATATATTTACCATGTTAGTGTTTCTGATTTTTAGCAGTGAAAAATATTTCCTTTCTGTGTCTGTTTTTCTATTTAGCATTGTATAGAACTATTAAAAATTGCTTGTGATGCTTTTAAACTTTTAACATTTTAAAAATTATTTTATTTTTATAATTTGAAAATTATTATGTTATGTTTCCTCTTCTTATAACAGCGTAATGGTATTTGTTGACAATTTCTGAAAATTTGTAAGAAATTTAAAAAAAAAATACCTCTTGATTAAATAAAGAACAAGTAAGAAAATATAAATTGTTTTCCATTTAATTTAACCGTATCAGAAAATTTTGGACTTCCAAAAATTTCTGAATCTAAAATAAATAATAAAATATGTTAAACTTATGTAGATTTTCTTTCTTTCTCCATTTTTTTTTTTTTTTTTTTTTTTTTTTTAATGATTTTTTAAAAATTTAATCCATAATTTCAATTCATAAATACCGTTGACCAATTACGTTCAGGGAGAAACCTTAAATCTGGCTTTCTTGGTTTTGTTCAAAATTTAGAATCATTTCTATAATGAAACAATAAAATCATCTTTTTTATTTCTGTTTTTTGCAATAACATTTATTTGCCAGTTATTTCTGGAATTGTTGGTAAGTAACAGAATGCAGTGTAATATCTTGAAGAGAAAATTTATTTCTTAATCCACTTTGATATCATTTTGGGTTTAATTGATAAACTATACGTTATTTTTGTTTTAATCTTATATCTCCTGTATATAAGTAAACTCATAATCTTTTCTAATGTTATTAAGTGAAAAGAAACAGTGAGACAAATGAAAATATATTTGGATTGTGTACTGATGACATTGTCATAAGTCTTTAGATTATTACACTCAGTAAATTTGATCTGTTGTCCATCTGAACATAAATTACAGAATCTGATAACGAAGGTCTGTTTAAGACGACAATCACATTGATATTACTGTTGGTTAATAGGGTTAAAAGCCAATGTTTTTCCTTATAGTTATATAATGTTTGATTTTTATATTGCAGTAAAACAGAAATTACAAATTATACCTTATATGAAAAAGAAGTATTTTAATGCAAAATTTAAGAACTCTCATGTTTTTATTATAATAATTGTATCAGATAAATGAATGTAATTGACATAACTAATTAGTGAAGTCTAATTGGGTAGGTATAGATGTGTAGCTGACAAGTAGGAGACTTCTTGCTGAGGTGTAAGATTTCACCACCACTGCAGCCAACTGTTTGCTGTGGGTGGCAACCTCTAATAATCTGAGAATGGGATTCTGTTGGTTAAGTACTTTAGGAATCTGGCAATATATAAACTCTTAAATTTTCACCATATCATTTAGGCTGGCTTGAATGGAGAGCCTCAATCCAATCAACTGGCTGGTCATGTCAAACCCTGAGCTAGTTTAAAATCTTTCCACAATACTGCTCTCTTTTACAAAAAAATCAGCTGTGGTTAATGTCAACTTGGACCTGACTCAGAATGTGGTGGCTTTAGGATCATTTGTATCGAGAAGCAAAAAAACTTTGAGAAAACTGGATACTCCACTGAGCAAGTACATATCTTGGTATAGAAACTTAGGATATACACATGCCCCGAGCACTCTTTTGAAATGATCCTATCATGTAGCTCCGTTGTGAATGGGTTTCCCCCCGTTGGTCATGTCCCTCTGTTGTACTTCATGGTGGGTGGCAGGTACAGTTAATAAAGCTTTAAAATAAAATTACATGATGGGCCCTTACAAATATACCAAGAGACAGACACAGTGACTTGGAAAAAAATATCTACCCCTTTTTCCAAACAAGAGAAATATCAACGAATAGAGAAGACTGTATGGTTGGTCAGGAGCAAAAGAAATCACAGAACAGAACATAGACTGAACAAATATTGACTATAAACTTAACAGATACCTTAGAAGATGGCAAGACAGAAACAGGACAATCTCAAAAAAAAAACGTCCTAAAAAAAACGTCCAAGAATTTGACACTATCAAACTGTTATCCCAATTACACTGAAACTTACTCAGATGGTTCCAATAAACAGAACTTTAAAAAATACAAATTATAAAAAAAAAAATACCTGGAAAGTACTAGAATAAATGCAATAAACTTAGCTCTCAACATTATATCAGAGAACAACTCAAACCAATACATCATCACAGTAGAGTGACTATCAGTCCCCACCCATCTATAAAAATGTTCACTATCACATTTTTGGGACAGTGGGTAGCAAGGTTTAACTTTCATGCCTTTAAAAAAAAATAGGATGTCAAAAGGATGGTTATTCCCTTGACACTACTATTACACTTTTGACTCCCTTGACAATGTTTATTTACAAAATTATAAAAATATGTGAACCAAGTACAATCTAATATTTATTATTTACCTTTTATAAAGAAATGAATTTGAAAAGAAATCTTTTTATTCAAAAATTTATAAAAGAAATTACAAAAAAAATATCTAAACCAACTACAATGCAATATTTATTATTTACCATTTTATAAAGAAATGAATTTGAAAAGAAATCTTTTTATTCAAAAATTTATAAAAGAAATTACAAAAAAAATATCTAAACCAACTACAATGCAATATTTATTATTTACCATTTTATAAAGAAATGAATTTGAAAAGAAATCTTTTTATTCAAAAATTTATAAAAGAAATTACAAAAAAAAAATATCTAAACCAACTACAATGCAATATTTATTATTTACCATTTTATAAATAACTATGAAAATGATTTTAGTGAATTTATGTGACAATAAAAGAAATGCCTGGAAAATGCATTTTTTCAAAATTTACATTTAAATTTTCTTGTTCAGACATTTTTATAAATTTATCAATAAAAAAAAATTCTTTTCATATTTTCTTTATAAATTGGTTTAATTTTTTTATAGTATTGTAAATATAAAATGATTCTTGTAAATAAGCAATGTATTAGGTTGGTGCAAAAATAATTTCGTTTTCTCACATAGTAACATATATTAGAAAACGAAATTATTTTTGCACCAACCTAATAATAAATAAATAGTGTTTAATATCTTTGTTGTCAATTCTCAAGAATAAAGAAAATGTATAAATTCACTTTCATAGTTTTGGATTTTATTAAAATTCTAATCATCGCTTTTTAAGACAATGAACATTGCTGAGAGAGTGAAAGGAGTTTACAGTAATTGCTGCATCAAAGAAATAACCATCTTTTTGATGCACTGTTTCTTTGTGGCTACTATGGTTAAACATTACCCAGTGGACATTAACAAATTATCGGTAGAATACTATAATACCAGATTTTTTTATAAACATATAAGTAATACCAAACTTTTTTAGAGACTGATAATTAATGCTAGATTTTCATTTTCATTTTTGAAGTTAATACCAGGTTTTATGATGGGCCTTAATTAACTAATTATTCAAGATAAATTTTCCACTTTGTTTTTTTTATAAAAATTGACAATTAGTGAATTTTTTTTTTTAGATTTAGAATATCTGAAACAAAAATTGTACAATGCTGTGCAAATTAATTTTAAAATTTAATAATGCTCCAGGTTTAAAATAATAGTTCATCTTGTTTTTAAATATTCTGTAATATTTCCTATTTAAAATAATATATCTTTTAAGGAATAACATTTTTTAAAGTATGGAGACTAATATATTCTTAAGTCACTATTGAAATCAGACAAATATAAAGTATAAAATAGCCAATTAATATACAACCCCTGATCAAATCACAATTATTACTTTTTTTTTTTCTTTTTTTTTTTTTTTTTTTTACATTGATTCCATTTTTAAAAAAGTCTCTTAGAATGAAAATTAATGCATGTGTAGAATTGGATTTCTGCTAATCTCTTTTACAACTTTCCTATCACTTAATGAACACTATTTCATCAACAGAGTACTATTGATTGATAATGTTGTACTTCTAGGTCATTTAGCATGTCTAGTTCACATGTACTAAGCTTCTACTTGGGTTTGATGGCATTGAGGCTGTTATCTTTCATATGTTCAAAAATTTATACTACCTTCTTCAGCATCATTATATTACAAAAGAATCAACTTCCATTATTCATGATTTGAAATTTTCAAGGCTGTTGTTGTATGGTGATATTGTTTTTTGTTTGAGCTAAAAATGAAATATCTTAGGAATCCTTATTGGTAAGGGGCACTCCAAAAGTAATGTCATGATTTCCATGAAAACAGATGAAGAACACAACACTGTTAGCTAGAGAAGGCTGCTCTTCCTTTTGTAACTTGACACCTTTGTAAAGCCACTTGTAACATGATTTGTTGCACATGTTGCTATTGTTGAAACTCATTATGCACCATCTAACAGTGCTCACACCCACTGTTTAGTCTCTGTAAACATTCAGCAAACATCTATAAATGTCAGTGGGTGCAGTTTTTTTTCTGCATGGAATGCAATGTATCCAATCTGCTGCTTTATGTACATTTTCATGTCATTCTATTTAGCCAGAATGCTGTTTGTAACAAGAAAAAAAAATATGGTTATTGCTGGGAATGTTAATTCCCTATTGCTAAACGATTACCACTACTACCATCTTCTGATGTCATAAGCCAACATAATGGGAAGCATTAATTTTGGAGCAACAGTGTCTATAGTTTTAAGTCTTTTTATGATAAACTGGTTAGTGAAAGTTGTTAATCATTAAAGAAAAGTAATTGTTAATTCATCCTGCACACCTTTTTTTTTTCATTTTAAAGTGGTTCTTCATCAAAGCTAAGAAGTTATATTCTGAAGATAATTACATTAAATAAAGAGATGCTATTGGTAAATATGTTTTGCTATGCAATGAATTAATAAACTGGTCTGCTCATTAAAATATTAATAGGAAATAGTTTCTAGACTGATGGTAATAACATGAGGATAAATCAAATATTCTTGATTCACATGGAATTTTTTTTTTTTTTTTTTTTTTTTTTAATCAATTCATTCCAAGCAAGGTGACAATGCCACTAAGACACAAGGGGAGCTAACTGGGAGTGAAAATTCTAAATATTCTACATTTTAGAAAGTTTTTATTGGAAACAGATTAAAATAATAAAAAAAATGTTAAAAAACCGTTGAGTTATCTAACAATTTTATTTTCTGTAATTTATCTCCTTTATGACTGAAGTAGTAAACTAATCGTTAAATAATATTGTTAAAAATGTAGCCTTTATTACATGATAGACTCTATGATTTGAATAATTACTTGAGGGACTAATATCACCATTATGAAATAGATTTTTGAATTATTAAAGCTTAATAAAAAACAAATGTAACTGTCATTAACTGGACTTTAAGTTTTGTAATTTGTTTTTGAATGTTTGTTCTTGCTTTATTATTATTGTTTTGATTTGAGCATCTTATCATTGGCTGTTTCTTTTATTAGAACCCCGCCAATTGATATACAACTACAAAACATGCTGTTAAAAACTTTACTTAAGGTGAGTAATTTTAATTTAATTTTTTTTTAATGACATGTTCATTCAGCATATAGGTGATAATGGTTCTCCCAGATTCCTTTCCTTTATTATCAGTGAATGACCCTAACTTCTTTGGAAAGAGAGTGGACTGGCTTTCTATTGCCTTCTCGATAGTGTTGGATACAAAGTTGTCCTTCTCTTAGACAGGCTAGAGAGTTCAGTCCAGCCTACTATTTTACCCATAGCTGAGGATTCATGTTTTTTTGTAAGGGCATTAGGGTGAAAGTGGACAGAAAACTCACTTAGAATATATCTTGCTAACTTCACTTTCTCTGTCAATAATCATTATACTGACCACACATCCACTACTGTATTTTTTTTTTTTTTTAATCATTTCATTCCAAGCTGATAATGCCATTAAGATGCAAGGGGTTACTGAAAGTGAAAGTAAATGAGAAGATTTTAGAAGGAACCAGAATCCCAATCCTAAACAAGAAACAGGGGATAAACTTCTACTCCTTTTCAAAAAACCAGGGGAGTGCATGAACCAAACAATGTATTATCTTGCATTCGTCCATTTTTTACTTTTTTGTTCTCTCTCTCACTATCAAAGTATTCTTAATAAAAAAAAATATTTTAGTATTCAGATAACTGGAACATTTTGTAAAATAGATGAGAATTTTCTGCTGATCCATGTTATTCTATGTTTTTGGCATTCATTTATGTCATTTTTCTGATTCAACTAAATCTGTGGAGAATTTTTTATCTTATTTTATAAGGAACTCAGTTTCTACAAAAAAGCAAAATGTATTGAATGGTTTTAAATTCTTTAGGAATTTATCTGTTTAGCATGTAAAACTTCTGCATATTAAATAGATTCTGCTTAATTTTATTATTCTTACCCCTGGTAATATAAACTCGATTTGTCTTCATCTCCCAAAGTGAATTCAGGAGGTGCTAAAATGTTGGTTTGACCAAGATGGGATTAACAAAATTCACTCTGAATAACTGAGCAGCACTAAGATCTCCAGACATGGCCAGTTGAACAAGAACAATCTATCCCCATAGATTAGTTATCTGGTTTGACAAACACCTGATGAAGACTCGAGGGTACAACAGGTGAAAAATCATTATAATAAAGATAAGTTCAATATTCTGCATAATGTGAAAAATTTCTTATGTTTAATCATTTGGTCAGCTTTGGAGAATGGGTTGGTCCGAGAACTTTTCAGCACCGCTTATTAACTTTTAGATATAAGTTCAATCTTATTTCTATTAATTGTCTGCTCAAGTAGGTTTTCCCTGAGGACACATGTAAGACCATTGCCATGTCCAAACTGGTTAATTATACATTTACTTGCCAATTCTGAAAATAATTTTTTTTTTTCTCTTGTGTTGCCAACAATTGGCTTTAGTATATACTGAAAATTGTGCACTGCATGTTCTGAAGGAGAATTAGAAAAATACTCTAAACAGATGTTGTAGAATTATAAATAGGTGTAACCAGGGTTTGGTGAAAAAAAGTGGTTGACATTGTCTTGGTAAGCACAGTGTTCTGTTTTAATATTATAGCATTTAGTTTTTAAAGTAAGAAAATAAATAAGCAAAAAAAAAAAATTATTTTATAGATATATTCATAAATATATTTTTTTTTGTTATATATCACAACTTCTTTTCATCTGATGAAATAATGAATAGTAGTAATAATGATTGAAAAAGCTCTTTGCAAGTTACTGGTGATAAAATACCCATTGAAATTCTACTTTCACAAAATATTGCAATAACAATCTTGAGTATGAATGCAGGTCATTATTTAAAGTAAAGGGGTATAAATCAAGATTCAAGATAACAAGATTTTTTATTTCACTGAAGCATGTTAAACAGTTAAAAGCATGAGACCATTGTTACCTCCTCTATTTCCCCTTTCTTGTTTTTTTTCTTCTCTTATCCTTTTTTTAATGAAACCAGTCTGTGATATATCCTTTTCTTTCATCTTTCCTTGCTATCAAAACAGAATAGTCTATTATTTATCTTAAGTAATGTCAAATCATAACACAAATGCTAACTTACTAACTTGTCAGAGTTCCTTAATTTAAATTTACAATATGTACATAACTTTAATAAAGTCTTTTTTTTTCTTTTTATTGAATAATGAAAGGTGGATGTTCTAGTGGGCATAAATGGTCATCAGAGCAAAAAATGAAATCTGCAAGAAAACCTAAAATTTTGTCAGAGGTTGTTGAATTCAGTTTGTCCTAATGCACTTAGGAAATGCACTTAGGAAATGCACGAGTTTCTCTTCTTCCCTTCAATCAGCCTTGTTTGCTATTTTAGCTTAAAAATATTTCATACTGTACTATTCAGATAAGTATAAGGTTGTTCAGAAAATAATGTCCAATTTAAGAATAGACTTTTTGTGTTCTAATATATTATATAAAAATAAAAATATATTACTCATTCCTAATGATTAGTGCCCTCTTATATCAATCTTTCAGAATTTAACTTAAAACCTTATATACCCCTCGTCTTGAACAGGAAAAAAGAAGAAATGCATTTACTTTTTTTTTTTTGAATAAGTTCAAACCTTGGTCATAATGCTTCTCAAACTGCTGCCAATATTAAGACTGTGGGGAGGATTGGCTTGTGATTTGATAATACGGTGCTGTTTTTTTTTTTTTAAAGTTCCACTTTGGACTTAGTTGGTAATCAATTTATGAGAATGATAACACTGAATTTGAAACTGTAGAGAAGGCAACAGGGAAATCACTCCTGAAGAACAGTCATGGTAATGTACAGTTCAGATATTAAAAGAAAAACGTCTGTGAGGAGTCACTGAAGGGATACGGCACTATAATAATAAAAAAAATAGATGTATATATAAAAAAAAAAAAAAGAACAAACTATCAAAATGTTTTAACCCATAATAGTATAAAATCATGAAAGTAATTCATAGTTTGTTTTTTTTTTTAAATATGGTTTTGAAATTTTTTTTTTTTTTTTTTTTTTAATGTAGAATCTGGTTTTGAATTTTTTTTTTAATATGATATGTGGTTTTGAAATTTGAAAGAAATTAGACTGATTGCCTTCCTTGGATTTTAGAAGATATTTGTTTTATTGGAGTTGCATAAATGCTTATGGGGCCTTTTTTTTAATAATTTCATCCAAAGTGAGGCTATAAAGCCACTAAAATGGAAGGGGTTAATGAGTGTAAATGAATGAGAAAAACAAAAACATTATTAAGATGAAAGAACAATAAAAGAACAGAAATTAAGAAGACAGAAGATAATGATTAACATTGCATTTAAATTTTTCAAGATCAAAGTTAACTGGAAAACAAGAAACCAGAGAGAGTTTTACAAGTGAAAAGTGTGAAAGAAGAAACTGTTAGCGTAGAACTTATGGTTACATCTTGCAATTTCAACTATAAAATGATGAGACCTAGCTGCCAATCTAGCACTGCACTTAAATGCATAAAATATTTTTTCTGTTTTGTTCTAATTAATAGTATTAGTGCTTAGTTTCTTTATCCAGAATATTTGTTTATTATGCCATGAAAAGTAAAGTTTCTATTGTAATTATCAGGTGGCCACCAAGTACCAGACAGTTGTGATGATGAATGCCTTCCCTCCAGAATTCCTGATTCCT
Source organism: Acanthosepion lycidas (assembly GCA_963932145.1). Taxonomy (NCBI): domain Eukaryota; kingdom Metazoa; phylum Mollusca; class Cephalopoda; order Sepiida; family Sepiidae; genus Acanthosepion; species Acanthosepion lycidas. The sequence continues at coordinate 113,753,815 of OZ010580.1, read as the reverse complement.
CTACTGAAGATGTCACAGGTAGAAGAACCTGCTCTCCGCTTGATTGTACAGGACATTCTACATACACTTATTGATAGACATGGGAATACACCAAAGTTAAAAACTGTTTGGTAAGTTCTTTATAAGAATTAAAAAAACAAAAAAAAAAACAAAGTATATTAGAAATAAATAACCTTTTGGAAATGAATTGATAAATGAAATTTTATAAATTGAAGAAGAAATTAAGATTTTGTAAAATCTAGAACATGCTTTCCATCTAGACAAGTTTATAAGCATTTGTTGTATAACCTTTGACTTTTGACAAAACACTCATCCAGTTATGCTTAATATGTATGCATTATAGAATAACATTTTTTTTTTTGATTGCTATTAAGCAATTGGCTTTGTTTGCTATTTTTGTTTAAAAGGGGTTGATGCTGTTAATACTCGTATAAGTATTAGGTTGGTGCAAAAATAATGTCGTTTTCTCACATAAAGTTGAACGTCAAGAAACGACATTATTTTTGCACCAACCTAATATCAATGTGCCAGAAAATTATGTGTTGGATATTCTCAGCAATTCAAGTGATGAAATTTATTTGGTTTAGTTTTTGTTTTATGGCATATCAACATCTCAGTGGGCTATTTAATGCCAACAATATTTTTAGGATAGATTTGTATGAATAGAATATGTATTTCTTTGTAAGAAATCAATTTGTAGATTAGGTTTCATTGACGTATTTTTTTGTCAGAAGTCAAAGGTATTGCTGTTAATATTTATTATAAAAATCTGTTTTTACTTTCATAGTGTTTTGATCCCAGTTTGGGGGTTAACTACTTGTCCATAACTGAGACCCCCAACCGGTGCTACCACCACAGTCCAGGCTGGACTCCGGGACAACTGCAGTTAAGATGTGGTGTCACGCTCCTTAAAACCCCCGCAATCAGAGTAGTTGCTGTCAGATATAGTTTATCATCATACCCAGGATGATCAAGTGATGAAGATAGCTTTTAGATTCCTTATCAGCTCGAGTATAATGGCTTTGATTATCAATATTAGAAAGAAAGATTTTCATCAAGTTGAACCATTCCATGTCAATAAGTATGAGCAAAGAAAAAATTAATTTTTGTGCTACTGAATTCTTTGTTTTTTGTCTTTTATAGTATTTTGAAAGACTTGTCAGACTTGACCATAGAAACCACTTCACGACAAGACATAATGTTTATGAAAAAGGTAAGATAAGCTCTTTATTTGAGAAGCATGATTACCTTTATGTGTGCATGATTTTTCTCTTCCTGACATAAAAGAAATATACTAGCTGACTTTTCTGTCAATGTAAAATTTACACTCCCCTTACTGTAGTCATACATTCTTGTTGCTCTCTGGCTTTATAAACCACAGCTATTTTTTTTTTTTTTTTTATTAACTAATAGGAGTAGAGATAAAAAATATTCATTCATGTGCTATCATGACTCTCCACGACTTCTATATAGCTCAAAGCAATGTTTTTCTTCTTACTTCTTTGTCCATTTTCTGCCATCCATTTACACAAACAGTTATGTTACTGTTTCCCTCTGCCTGTCTTGCCTTCAATATATCCTGTGAGTATCAAATTCTTCAAGCCCTCTTTCTCCGTTATGTTTCTCATAAATTTAGCCTCTTTCTTTCTGTCCTTTTTGTTTGCCTTTTTCATAAAATTCCAGATTGCCTTCATGTTCTGTTCATGGTATTCTCAACCTTCTTCTATAGAAGCATGTCTCTATTGCCTTAAGCCTCCTCTTCATCTGTGATGAAACTGTCCAGGATATTGCTATATAGGAACATTGATAAAACATTGTTTGATCATTAGCAAAAGGACACAGTCCGAGATGTGAGCTACAAATTGAAATTTCAACATAAAGCAAGTACAGAAGTTAGGAAGTGTTTTAACAGATAACAAAATAAAGTGATACAGAAACCCAAAGACCCAACTGTAATATTGAAAGATACTTTCCAATAGCTAAGCAAAGTATTAAAAAACAGGAAAATTTATATTGAAAACATTCTATTTAAAAACATTTTTTTTTTTTTTTTTTTTTTTTTTTTTTTGAACCAATACCAGTTTAACACAAATACTGTATTTGCCAGCATCAAGGATGCAGTGTCTTTTCTGAAATAAGTAAAAAATTTGCATAACATACAAGAATTCAGTTTACCATCTGACATAGGTAACCTTCCTCTAGTGTTAGCATTCTTTTCTTTTTATGTGCGGTTTCCCTTCTGGATGTAGGTGATCGTGTCTTTCCATAACTTCCTGTCCTTTGTATTTGTTAATAAACTTTGTCTTTCTGTTTATCTCCTAAGTCCTGTTCTGTTGTCCATTTACTCAAGCTCATTATGTTATGCACCATCTTCCTCTGTGCCTCTTGCCCTCTATCTGTCCTGTGAGTATCAGATTTTATAAGCCCTCCTTCCTCATTATATGACCTCAATTCTCTCTTCCTGATGTTAAGTATCTGTTTCTTTTTTGTTTCCATTTTTTCCAAAACTTTTTCATTACTCATATGTTCGGTCCATGCATAGGCCTATAAAAGCCCTAACCTTCGCAAGGTCTAATTTTTTAGACTTATTTGTACAATGAGTGCTGTAAATTTCTGTCTGGCCCACTTCCCAAAATATCACCAAACATTTTTTTTTTTTTAATGGGCTTCTTAGTCAGACCAAGAACTTTTCAGCACCTCCTTGTATAAGGAACAGTGGATGATCTGTAATTTTGTTTTTATTTTTGCTCCAGTCTTTTTTTCTTCTCCCCCCAATTCAATTTTATTTTCTATTTCTTGTTTATTCCTTGCTCATGTTTGTAAGGCATGTATTGAAAATGTTGATAATATTAATAAAAATTATTCTATCATTAAAATTCCAGCTGATGATACATAGTCTCATGTGAAAATTGATATTTTCTATGTTTATAAGGAATGAGCTTATTGTGTTTTCTGAGACTGGATTTTGGCAGATATTAGGTTGGTGCAAAAATAATGACGTAATAATGTCGTTTTTTTGACGTTAAAAAAACGTCAAAAAACGACATTATTACGTCATTATTTTTGCACCAACCTAATACTTATTAAAAAAAAAAAACTAGCAATAATTTGTGTAGATGAAGTGATATAACACAAATGATCATTTATGACACTTAAAATGATTTTAATTTTAGATTTTTTTTTAACTTTTCTCTTGCTGCTATTGAATTTTTTTTATTATTTCTTGCCTGTTTAAATATTAAATGGTTGGATGAAGTTTATAAATTTACACTATTTACATTGTTCAGACTGTTATCTACATCTTTGTTGTTATCTTCACATTTTTGGCTGTTGTATGCTCTAGCCTTCTTCAGGTGATTGGAATTTCACCTGAATAAGGCCGGAGCATACAATGACTGAAATGTTTTGAATATGACAACAAAGATGAAGACAACAGTCCGAACAATGTGAATAGTTACAATACCTCATTTTAGAAATATAGACAGAAGTCTATGAAGCAAAATAAAAATTGTCAAAATGTGTTATTAGGATAATTTAATAAAATATAAAAACAGAATAAACACATTTAAATGAATTTAAAGAATGAAATAAAAAATACAATACGTAATTTTAATTTTTTTCTCTTCCTTTTTATATTTTTTCCAGACTGGCAATCATTTTTATCATCATTTGTATGAAAATATTGAAATGGAAACCAACCATCTGGATAATTTTGCATCCCTCTATTGCACTATGGCTTTAATATTAGTTGAAGTTGGAAGTAATGAAATTCTTGTGGATCTGTGTCGGCTTGCTCTTGATATTCAGGTAAAAAAAAAAAAAATAATCACTTTGTTAATCTTCTAAATTGAATGGTAATCTTTGTTTGTTCATTGTTTTGTCCTACACCATAATCTCTCTCTTAACATCCCATCCCAAGATTTTGGTTTTGAAATTCATCTTACTTTTGAGCATCATGGTTTTGGATTTAACTGAATGGTATAATTAGTAGGCAAGTTCAGAATGAAACAGGTTCATTATATGGTAAAATTATGATTTGGGGGCAAAACTATCTTAAGATGATAAATGTAATTGTCTTCTCATTTCAGCCAAGAGTATGTTCATAATACACAATTTTTGTGCGTGTGTGTGTGTATATGTATGTGTGTGTGTGTGTGTATATATATATATATATATATATATATATATATATATATATATATATAAAATACCAATTGGTATTTGGTAGGGATAATTCCAAGGAGGACATTAATCCGAAGAGAGCTCAATGTAAGTTACAGAGCAATATAATATAATAATAAGTGAAGAAAATCCTTAAAAATCCATCTCGGTTATAATTCATTTCATGAATATATTTATATATTCATCTTTTTTTAGAAAAAAACTTTCGGTCTGAAGAGATGAATATGTAAATATATTCATGAAATAAATTATAACCAAGATGTATTTTTAAAGATTTTCTTGACTTTTATATATATATATATATATATATATATATATATATATATATATATATATATATATATATATGTAAAAAAACAAGTTTTAGGATGGGCGTATGTGCTGTACATCTTCAAAAATATGACAATGGATTTCACCATTTTCTTTTGATTTTTTTTTTTTTTTTTTTTAATTTTTTTTTTTTTTAACATTTTTGTGGTCATGTATGTTGGCTTGGGAAAGTAGTAATTCTTTTAGAGAAAAAACAAAATTTCTTGAATATTACTTGTTCACATCAGATTTTGAATTAAGGTACTTTTTGTCATCCACATGTTTTGACTGACTTTTTTCGAACACCTGATGAATATTCATGAATGTTCTCAAATTTAAAAGCCTTGCTTAACCCAATGGCGTCCCTGATTTTGTATACAAACATGTGCAAGAAAACAAATTCTACATTTGCCTTGATAAAGTCTCTCAGAAGATGAAACATGTCAGCTAAGAATAGTTTTTCCTCTTATTCATTTTGTTCCTTTACAGATAAACTCTATCTGAAAATAATTTACACACACACATATAATGGCTGGGCATTCATATCTGAGGATGCCTGTCTACTAGAGTGGCTAATCAATCTCTGTTGCAGACGCCTGCTCGGGTACATTTGTGCTTTTTCCACACTCACAGAGCCCACTTCTGGTTTATACTGCAACTATGCTGAGCAGACCTTAGTTACAGTTTCTGGGAGACAGTGCATTCTTTAACACGATCACTAGTCTGAACAAGGCCAGCACGCTGAAACCTACGGTCACGATAACTTATGACTTTGTCCTAGCACAACAATTAATGACTCCCAAAGAATTCTGTCTATTCATTTTCACTCACGAAGCTTGGGTCAACCCATGGTATGGTATGTTTTTCAGGCACTTACCAAGAGTGCCTCATGCTGGGATTGCCTTGCTCAGACCAATAATATCAAGAAGTCACCTTCCTGCCAAATTGAACATGGTGAGATTTGTATCTGGCTCTCATGTTCAGAAAGTGAACATTCTAACCACTCTGCCATGGGCCATATATATATATATATATATATATATATAGAGAGAGAGAGAGAGAGAGAAAATGATACATAAATTTTTATATACCAGGACAATGTCAGGAAAATTTGTGTCACTGTTTTTCATATTTTTTTCACAGTTCTGTCACAATGTGAGATACTTTAAAACAAAAGTGATAAAAAAACAAAAAGGAAACCAAATGAAATTGACGAGACTATACACCCAAGCACATCTTAAAAAAAAATTTAAAAGTTTAAAATTTCAGCATGCCCCTCCCCTTCATATGCATATATAGTTATATCAAGGGAAACATGATTTTAGTCTATTGACATCCTAAAGGATGAAATGCATCACACAAAGATTTTTTTCCACTTTGTCTTTAATTTTCCCATTAAAAATGTTTATAGTAATAAGAAATAATATTAAAAAAAAAAAACCTTTGAAAATTATTGTTGTTTATGTTTTGGGTATGAAAATAAAGCTCACAGGTATAGATTCATGGAAGTACCAACAAGAAATGGACTTTCCTTAAATATGTAATTGAAAACCTTGCTCTATTAGACTGGTTTTTGTTGCCAAACTGGTAGCAGAACACATTGGCTCAAAAAGTAGCTCCCCAGATGGGGGGGTAAAAAAGGAGGGATACAGGTATGATTCTTGTTGGAGGCATGATTTTTCTTTCGGAATAATTCTCATTCCAATCTGGCTGTTATTAATTTTAATGTTTAATAAAATAAAACAGGAATGGCAACTCCAACATGTGTACTCACTAAAAATAATGTTTATAGTAATAATATATATATATATATATATATATATGTATATAAATTATCTATTACAAAAAATGAAAACTGCTAACCGTAGCCTCAAAAATAACAACACACCTTCAAAATCAAAACTACAAAGAAACATTATTTGCGAATTCAAATGCCTCTTAAAGAAACGTGTTCCTGATCAAACCAAACTCATAATTACATCGGTCACACTACTACATGACTATCCATACAACCTATGTTACATCTATCCAAACACAGCTTCATTAGAACTCTTTTAAATGCATGCAGAAACCTAAAATAGTCTATCTGAAACATACTAGTAGAAATTTCATGCATACTAACCTCATCCACATATAAAAAAAGATTAAAACTAATGGACACCCTAATAATAAAAAAATAAAAAGCCTACACTTAATAACACAGCCACAATTTGCTGTGTTTGGAAACATCCCTATAACTCTAGATACATACAGACACCTAACACATTCAGTTGAAAAGTAAAAATAAAATCATCCTTGATAATGATTAAAAGTATTAGCTGAAAGTGCTTGGATATGCAGAACATTTGAACAGTTTTTACACACTTTGTGTCCAGAAAAGAAAGCAGTTGTACAAACACAAGAAAAATTAAATAAAAAACAAAAAACTTACTCATAGTACCTTGTCAGTTGTCTTTGACAAAACATGTATAAAAGAGGGATTGTTACCTAAGTACACAAAATATATATATCTTATCATTGATATATATATATATATATATCTTATCATTAAGATATATATATATATATATATATCTTATCATTAAGATATATATATATATATATATATCTTATCATTAAGATATATATATATATATATATATCTTATCATTAAGATATATATATATATATATATCTTATCATTAAGATATATATATATATATATATATATATATCTTATCATTAAGATATATATATATATATATATATATCTTATCATTAAGATATATATATATATATATATCTTATCATTAAGATATATATATATATATATATATCTTATCATTAAGATAGATATATATATATATATATATCTTATCATTAAGATAGATATATATATATATATATATCTTATCATTAAGATATATATATATATATATATATATATATATATCTTATCATTAAGATATATATATATATATATATATATCTTATCATTAAGATATATATATATATATCTTATCATTAAGATATATATATATATATATATATATATCTTATCATTAAGATATATATATATATATATATATATATATATATCTTATCATTAAGATATATATATATATATATATATATATATATATCTTATCATTAAGATATATATATATATATCTTATCATTAAGATATATATATATATATCTTATCATTAAGATATATATATATATATATATATATATATATATATATATATATATATATATATATATATCTCATCATTAAGTTTCTTTAGAAACCTGAAGAATTATTTGTTTTTGTGGCTCATTTCATTTTCTTATAAGCTCTGTTAAACAGATTATATTCAGACTGTTCAGGTACTTATAAAAATTACTTATGTACAATGTAGTTAATGTTATAGTTTTTATATTAATGTTATAGTTTTTTATTATTATAATATAATTTGTGGATTTTGTAAGGATTGTTTGTGGAGGAGTTTTTGGTTGATTTTTAAAAAAAAATTTAACTACTCAGGATGAAATCTTATTTTTTTTATTAAACTTCAACTCTCCCATGTTCTGTTTTCAACTGTGAAAGATATATTGAATATATTATTTTCCTTTAATACAATGTCATGCTTTTATAAACTCTTTTTGCTATTTTTTTTCTTTTAGCATATGGTTTGTACCACCAACCACCTTCCTATCATGCACAAATGTGCTATTCATGCTTTACTCGCAGCCTACTTAAATCTTTTGGCTCTGTTGATGGCCATTCCTGCCTTTTCAGATCATGTTAATCAGGTAAATAAAGAAATTAATTTTTTTTTCTATTTGTTTCTGCTGTTACTTTGTTTCTTGTTTTGAATTGTGACCAATTTGGGGGTGATTCTGTCCCCCTCCCAAAGTCAAACGAAAGAAACAGTCTTAAAAAACAAACAAAACAAGCAATTATGATACAAAGTTTCATCAACTTTACACTTGAAATTGAAGCAATGGAATCTTTTGACTCGGTCTGCTTGTCTCACCTCTGAGCAATCTACATTATTTGGAGTATAGACTCATTATTCCAAGATATATTCATTCGAATGCTTTCTCAGTGATGTCTATTCTGGAGTCATAGAAAGGTTCAGGCCTCCATAACATCAGAATGATATTCTGATGTTATGGAGGCCTGAACCTTTCTATGACTCCAGAATAGACATCACTGAGAAAGCATTCGGATGCACAACATATGTCTATAAAATGAACATATCTTTTTCATGGACCCAGCTGAGAGCGATCATTTTTTGACTAGCATTCTGGGATAGCTTCTGCACAATTGCAAGAATCTTTCAGATTTATTTTCAAATTTATGACCTATTTATTTTTCCCATAAATGATATTGAGGACATTTTAAAAGTAATGGCAATATCAAGTTTAAAATAACAAGGTTTAAAGAAATCAGATCAAAAACCAAAAAAAAAAAAAAATGTGTGTATATATATATATTTATGTGTGTGTGTGTGTATGTTTAAATAATAAATCATTAATACCTTTTCCACTAATCTGGCATTTCTCGTGATTAAAGTGACTTTGTAAAAAAAAGTCATTTACAATTTTCTAATTGAAATGATACATTCTCCCAGCTTTTCTGCACCCCTAATTTGAGAAAAGCTGGGAGAATCTATAAATAAATTTCATAAAGAACAAAAAAATTATAAAGAAAAGATTCAAAATAAATATTAACCGCTTTTTTAAATTGTTGTTTTGTATACAGCCCTTTGGAAACCAAAAACATCAATTGTTAGTGTGGATCATTTTATTTGTTTTGATAGGTCAGATTGTTCAGGTACTTGTAAAATATCCTTGTGCTTATGTACTATATATGTAATATAGTTAATGTTTTTTTAGTTTTTGTCAATAATAATTATTATAAGTATAACTTATGGATTTTGTAAGGATTGCTTAAGTTTTGTTTTTTTTTCTTGGGAGGAAAAAACTTCTTTTTGTTTTTCTTTTTTTTGTTGTTTTTCTTTTTTTGTTGTTTTTTTTTTTTTTGCTCAATGTTTATAACAGTTTGTACTTAAAATATGCTCCCAAATTAAAATCATCAATTTCTCCAGATATAAAATTAGATTTTATTTCATATAAAAAAGATCTCTTGCTAGAAAACTGATTTCTCAGAGTTATTTTTAAAAATTTCTGTCTTGCAACAAAAGATTCTGAAACGTAGAAAATTTTCAGATCCACATTTTAGTATCTGTCTATATTTCTGAAATGAGTTATTGTAATTATTTAAGCTATTTACATTGTTCGGACTGTTGTCTGCATCTTTGTTGCCATATTCACAATGTTTCGGCCATTATATGCTTTGGCCTTCAGGTGATTGGAATTTTGAACCCAACCTTTTCTTTCATCTACTGGAGTAGATTGTCCTAGTTCCACATGCCATGCCTCTTCTGGATGTCTCAGTATCACTTATCAGCTGTATCCAGGTATTGAATTTACAACTCTTTGAGTCAAGTCACTGCATTCAACCAATGCTTTTATCCACTGGGCCATGTGTCTAGGCCAGAGCGTACAACAGCCAAAATATTGTGGATATGGCAAAAAAGATGAAGGCAACAGTTCAAACAATGTAAATAATCTATTTTTTGGATTGGTCATTTAAAAGGTGTTTGTTTATTCTTCTTTCTTTGTTCTTGCAGGTTCTTGCTTGCAGAGCTGAGGAAGCTCCATTTTTACTCCCCGACTTTGCATTTAATCGAAAAAACAGATCGAGCAGGTAAAAATTTGGTCTGCCTTATCATTTGGTTGTTGGGTGAATTATCTGTCTGGTGACTTAATTAATTTTGTCTGAGCTTTCAAATATAAATTGTTTTTTTATTATATCAGCAATGTTTATAAATGAAATAAGGTAGAATTCTATTGAGAAATTTTAATATTAAGCTTAGCTATCTTCTTTAAAAATCTCATATCACTTCAAGTAATTTATTTTCTTCATTTTGAACTTGTCCTTTGACCGAGCCACAAACTTAGTAATGACCATAACATCAAATATATATGTATATAAATGTTTTGCAAGTAAATTTTATAATAAACTGTGAGTAATTAAAATCATCTTTGTTGATCTAAGTCGTATCTTTTGCACTTTGTCTTGGAATAACAATAGCAATAAAGATACCTATTCCTTTAATACTCACATTTCTTATTTGTTTACTGCACTTGAAATGTTACTGTCAGAAATCTTCGGGTGTTAAGAAAGTTACCTTAGCTAGTCGGATGGGTTCATGCCTTTCCCAAAAGTAAATGCAACAGAGAAGACTTACCAAGTTTGATCTTGGATTATCAATTTCATTTTTTTGGTGATAACTCTTATGCGACCTGCACATCTATTTGCTATTATTATTATTATGTATATTTAACTGCTGCTTTTTAATTGGCTACAGTTTAAGTAACATTCCTTCTTAGTTTTATATTCAGTTCCATTTAGACCAATGACTATACTTGTAAAGGTGCTTAAAATGATATTGATACAATAAATTATGTACATGAGTAAAGAGTGATTGTTTTATAAAAAGTTCTCCTCAAGCATTTATAAGAATTTCTCTATTCACTCTTTTATGAAGTCCTTATTAAAATAAAATTAAAAAAGCAGTAAGGATACCTTCTTTCCTTTTGGTAACATTAATGAACATTATTTTAATTAACAAAATCAATGAATGATAAGTATTTCTAATTTCTTTTTTTAAAAATTTTTTCTTTATTATGAGATCAGTAAAACAATTTGTGTTATTTACATCATTTGGACTGTTGCCTCATCTTTATTGCCATATTTGCAATGTTTCAGACATTGTATGTCTTCTACAGGTGATATATGTTGGAATTTTGAACTGAACCCTTTATTTTATCCATGGGGGCAAATCGTTCTAGTTCCACATGCCATGCCTTTTCTTGATATCTTAGTTAATTCCCTTTAGTAACTCAAATCTCCAAGTTTTTGTTTCCTTTTGTGGCCAGATATTGAACTCACAACTTTTTTGGTAAAGTCACTTTTTAGATTACTTCATATAAAGCTTTTATCCACTGGGCCATGTGTCCCTTTTTTGGGACCTAATGTCTCAGTAATTTTTTATGAGAGCTCATATTAAAAATCTTTTGTTATTGTTTTTCTCTGGTATTACTAGTTCCCATATTGTATTCATCTCTAAATAAAGGGTTCAGTTCAAAATTCCAATGTATATCACCTGAAGAAGGCCAGAGTGTACAACAGCCGAAACGTCATGAATATGGCAATAAAGATGAGGATAACTGTCCAAATGATGTAAATAGTGTACATAATACCTGATCTCAGAAATATAGACAGATTAGTAAACAAATATTTTTCGGAACTTTATATATTCAATGTAGTCTTTTATATATACTATCAATATATATATATTTCTTCCCTGCTTAGTTATCCAACTGACACCACCATGAAAGAGAGCTGGCTTTTCTCCCAAAAGAACATATCAGAGAGTTTACAGAATAATGGCCATGATACAGCTGGACTTGATGTACCTTTCAGTTTACGGCCATTTGGTGTGGGTAAGTCAGGAAACATTTTTTTTTTTTTTTTTTTTACTGTTAACATTTTTCTTTTTCAGGAGAAATGTTTGAGATGCTGCTTGCCTTTCTTTTCATATATTTATGTATTTATATATTTGCTATTTTAAAGCAACGATTTACAATAGTATAATAGTCACCTTGATGTTAAGCATTTATGCTTGAAAATGATTGCTCTATTACTGCAACTCATCTATTCACACTGTAGTAAGCATGTTTAGTAGCTAATCTTTATTGTTATTTATTTTTTTTAATTTTTTCAAAAATTATACATTTTTTTTTTTTTTTTTGAAAGGATAGCTTCTTACACCATTCTATTAATTGGTTGAGCTAGCTCAGACATTTATGATGCTATCATGCCAACCAATCATGGTCCTGCATTAAGGTTGGGAGGTCATTTGGGTGGAATTCTGTGTCATAACATAGCTGGTTACTGTAAGTGATTACTGGGTGACCAACCAGTCTTGCTCCATGGTGGGGTGTTCAGATCAGTAGATCACTTGCAAATTCTTGTTTTTTCTTGCCTGTAAAGTGCATTCTGCATTTGTGTAAGGTTGTAGAAATATCAGGGAAGGATGAAGAGACTGGTGATTTAATTGGATGTTGTTTCCAAGAGATGTTAACCATAACTATCAGTATCCGAGTGTAAATTCTATCAAGCTTAAGCTCTAGGGTTTTAGTTGATATCCGGGAAAGAGAAAAGGTGTATGAGTGTCACCTTGAAGGGCCCCTACTTTGATGTCAAAGAAGCTAATGTCTCCATGTGGGGATCTAACCAAAGATTTGATATTTTTGTATAGCATCATTATGGCAGTTACTGTCTCAGTGGGGATTCCATATGCCAGAAGGATTTTCTCCATTTTTTTTTTCCTCTATGTACAGAATTGAAGGCTTCAGAGAAATCTGCAAAAAGTAAGGCGGCCTGTAGATTCTTTGCCCTGACACCCTCCATAATCTTTCAGTCAGGATTTATCCAACAGTTGATTTATTTTTTTTGAGAGCCATTTTGAGTTTTTTGGTATGCCGTCTCTATTTTTGGCTGTAATTGACTTATAAATTTTTGCTACAATGGAAGTGAATGTGATTCCTCTATAATTTTTTTTGATCATAGATCTCCTTTCTTTGGGAAAGGATGTATGCCGCCTTCTGTCCATCTTTCTACTACATCTCCATAGGGAATTAGCTTAAAATCAGTATTAAGATATTACCATTGTGTAGAATTAGGCATAACTAATTTGAAATCTATTAGTATGGAAACTTTGATAATTAAAAAAAAAAAAAAAAAGGTAAAACCAAAGCTGTTAAATTTTCAACTTTTAAAACCTTACCATTAGAGATGACTTTGTTTATAGTTTCTCTCTTCTATCTTTTTAAACAGTTCTTTTGATTGTTTTCATTGTAGTAACAGCAATGGTATATTTTTCTGATTTCTTATTTATAAATTTAGAATTAGTGATCTTGTTGAAATATTATTTGAAAAGTTAGATGGGTATTTTAAAAAGTATATAATCATGCAAAAAGTTAGCAAGAGAATTGATAAAACTAAAGTGTTCAAAATATTAAACAGCAATTCACTACATTGTTTCATTCTTTGCCACTTATAGAAATGGACTCGGCCAAATGACCTATATCTTATATTAAAGGTAAAGAAGTAGTGTAGCTTGTCAGGTACTTCAGTAGGATTTGCCTCTCAGGTACTTTAAATTCTTAAATCTGTAAGCAAAACATAATAAAAATGATAAACATAATATTATCTATTATGCTTTAATAAGTTTCACAATGTAACTAATGTGTTGAAAGAAGTATTTTGAACAAATTTAACCTTGTAAACCCTACAGTTTTTCTTTTCATATATTGTTATTTAATGCTATGACTGTCTGCTTGCAGGGGAGAGCACTGATATGACACACAGTACGAGTGACATCCATTCTGTTAATTTGGAGATTGAAAGTGCAAATGGATCACCCACAGTTCCTAAGGTACAACTTGGTTCCTTTGAGTTTATAAGCTATTTTTAAATTAAATATTTCAACATTTGTTTTTATATTTGCTTTTTGTGACATTGGAGAAAATTACAGTTTAATGATGTTATTTTTAAAAACAATAGTGAAATGATGTTTTAAAATTTCCATTGTGCTACATTTAAAAAACATTTGGAACAAATTTAGTTAAATAACTACATATTTACAAAATGAATAAATATCACATCTAGCCTTAGAAAAGACGTTGGTGATATCAGTCTGTGTATAATAAAAATATTGTTGAAAATATAAATCTCTATCATGAGCAGGCAAGCTATGATTGATTTGATGATTAAAAATCTTAGTGAATATTTATAATATTTTTTCTTTTATGCTATAAAAATTGTAACTAATAATTTTAAAATTAACTTTTTAACTTATAAAAATTGGTTTGTTTGGAATGTTAACATCAACATTTTGTATGAAATTGTATAGTTTGATTCACTTTAGACAGAAAATGTTTAAACAATAAATGATGAATAAAAAGACTTGAAAAGTAAAATTAATATAATTAAAAAAAAAAATTATACACACACACACACACGCACCCACACACACAGAGGGAGTCATGGATAAATTGTTGTCTGAATTACGTAAAAATGAAAATAACACTGACATCACATTTTAACAAATATATTTCCTATAATTGCACAAAAATATCATGAAACACTAAAGAGTAAATTTATTCAATAAAATTGCCATTGCCTTCAACCATGGTCTCTAAATGATTTTAGAATCTCCTGCAACTCTTCTGAATGGTCTCCTTATTTATGTTGGTGAATGCTGCCATAATACTCGTTTTCAGTTCATCTTTGGTGTTACAAGAAGTTTTATTGGTCTCTCGCTCAACTGTGCTCTAAGTGGATTGCAGTCTGGGGAGTTAGGTGGCCAGTTGTAAGGGATGATGTGGTTGCAGAAATTGTCTGATTGGATTCTCCTACATGTGTGACATGGTGCATAGGATCTTCCAGCAGCCACCCTCTTGATTCAGAGCAGCACTACCTCCTCAAGGCCCTCACGAACAAATTTGGGAGTTCTTTTCTTCAGGAGATCAGAATGAGTTTTCCAAGCTGCTGTACCTTTGTGATCACCATTAGATTCATCCAACTCTTTCCAAATCCTCTGCACTGTCCTCAGATTGACACCCAAATACACTGAAATGTTCATATTGGAGCTTCTGGCTTGAATGCTAAGCAGTATAGCAATTCGTTTTCAAATTTCTGGCAAAGTGAATTGCACAATGGTGCTCTTTTTCTCACAGACAGTGCCCAACTGACCCTACAATACTGTGCAGTCAACAAAATCAAAAACAAATAATGCGCATGCATGAAATGGAAAATATAAAATGGCAACAATTTTCCCATTGCACCCAGTATATAACTAATAAAAATATAATAAAAAAACTTAATGCAATATTAAATTATTCTTTGTATAATTTATTTAAACTTTATTCCTACTTCTGGTTTCTCAATCTCAATTCTGAATAATTCTTTTCTTGACAGAAAGTGGATGATGTCACCTTTGAAGCGTTGAAGAAAATGCTCAGTGAGTAAAAAGAAAAAGAAGTTCTTTTCAGTTTTCAAATAACAAAGTTGCGGAAACTTGGTCACTTTCAGTAAATTTTCTCTAAATGCAACAAAGAAAATTTGCAAAGTTACAGTATATAGAATTGAAGATAATATTCTCCTTTTAAAATCATGAGGGATGCATAAATTCAAAAACAAATTGCATGGGTTTTCAAAATTTCTTTCAATTTTTCTTTCAACCATCATCATCATCATAATCTTTCAGGTTCAATGGAGATCATAAAATCCACAACCCTGTGCCAGCACTCCCTATCCTACATATCTACCATCAGATCTTACCTATTAATCCCTACTGATGACATCAGTAAAGGTTAATTTCTTGCTTGTCCTGACATGGAGTTGAGGTCTCCAGAGGATGAGTGATGAGATGACCTCGCATTCTGCTTTATGAAAGTGGTTCACAAACTGGACTTTATTAGCAGGAGAGAGGGGAGACTGGGCATAAGGTGCCATATATCATTTCACCAGGAAAGATTTTTGGCTTACTGTAGAAGTCTTGTGTATGTATTATCTAATCATTTCTTAAATCTGACTGACATTGCCCACAATATTCTTTATATGTAGATGGTCACTTACTGAGCCAAGCATATTTCCTTCATACTGTATGTGTTGGCATACAAAATGACCTGACAGTAAAAATTCCCCCCCGCCCGGAAATAGGGAGCCGTCTTATACTCCAAGTATAAAACGTGATACTTAAATCATGTGGTTTATGATAAGTTGTTAGCATGGGAGATGTGTGTCTCTACAAGCCATTTAATGATTGCATTTGGGAACAGTGGAACAAATAGATGGTTAGCAAGGGTGAAATTCATTCAGGCTATTGTAATAGCTTACCGAAAACCACCACCCACTCATGAGGTATTGTAGATTGTGGTAGTTAATTGACAGTATCTATCCACCATTGTTACATTAGAATTTGAATGAAAAGAAAGTATATATTTAATGAATTTATTTAATAAATTCAATACAGTACATTTTAAAGTATGATTTGGGATGATCATCTTGTATGGCAAATACAGCCTGGAACCTACACTTTAACTTGAAAATTAGTGGGGGTTGTCTTATATGCCCAGTTACCTTGTACACCAACATATATGGTAGTTAAATTATGAGGGACTTTAAAAGTTAGAGTTCTCATGATTGAAATGTTAAATATTAAACTATGGACAAGAATGAGCTTATGATATTTGAAAATATATTTTCAGGAATATGGGTATTTAACACTTTCACTGCTGCATTGTTAATAGCATTATTGCCTGGCTGTGCTGGCCTATTTTAGAGAAAAAAATAAGAAATTAGCATTTACTGGAAATAAATCATATAAAGACACTGATGGTGATTTCTTATGGGCATCACCATTTTGGTTTTGATCAAATACTCTGCAGTACAGACTAAGCTAAATGACGCCGAATCTAATAAAGACACATCACCAAATAGGTTGAATTGTATGCTACCATATGTCTATTTATTTTGATAATAGCAGTTAGCGATAGTACAATACAATTGAACAATAAAAGATTTATCAAAATTTGAACAAGATAATCGTTTCAACATTAATGACTCATAGGGGTTAATATGCTGGTTAAATAACCAACCAATTAATCAAATGAACAAGATATTCAAAGGGATGTAGATTTTATAACTGATTTCACAAAGCCTCACTATGTGCACCACCTGTGATACGACACACATCAAGTAGGTTGTCCAGCTCCTGCCAAACACTCTGTAGCATGTCTTGTGTAACATTCTCCAGAGTCTCAGTGATTCTCTGCTTAAGTTCCTCTAGGCTTGTAGGAAGAGGGGGATATAGACCTGTCCTTTTCCATAGAAAAAAAAATCACAAGTTGGGTGAACATAGTGGCCATTTCAACAGCTCATTGTCATTATTACTGTCACACCTGATCTATCTTGTTAGATCCTCATTGAGATAAGTCCTCAGTTAACTTAGCCAATTCTCACTCAAATGATCTCAAATTTTAACAAAATTTGTAAAAACTGTGTTAGACTAAAAAATGATGTAATTTTTTTTTTTGGATGTCCTGTATATCAACAGCAGGCAAAGTAAGTTTTGTCATATCACTGAGATTTTCATTATTAAAATGCATATAAATCATACTTATTATAAAACTCGGGTTGTGTGTGTGTCTGTTCGTTTATATATTGGATCAGATTTCCTACATTTTTCAACTGATTTCAACAAAACTTTTTTTTTTTTGGCAGGTAGTGTTTCTTATTGTCTTGCACACTTTTTTCTTTATTTTTACATTCAGAATGCTTTAAAAATTCCATTTACAAGACAATTGTTTATAATAAAATTCTATTCAATTGGTAGACTCATAATGATTGAAAACAATGTTTTTGTTTGAGTTTGGGTTTGACCAATTCGTAAAAAAAAAAAAAAAAATTATGATTGTTAATACTTGATCTATCTCTTACTGTTGCATCCCTGGGCAATGCCGGGCTCTACTGCTAGTCTTTTATATAAAGTTAAGAGCAGATGTGAAAAATTTAAAACAGGTTGGGTTGAGCAAGTTTTTTTTTTTTTTTTTTTTTTTTTTTTATATCTCATAAGATTTTGTTTTTGTTTTGTTTTTTTAAGGTTACTACTGAGGATCAAAATATAAAAGTTATTCTCAACTCAGAAATAATGAATGTAATGGTAAATCGCAAGGGTTTAAACTGCATTCACCTGTAACAAAATATTTTATATCACTCAGCCATTATTCTCAGTGAATGTAAACATTTTTGGGGGATTTGAAACCGTTTTTTTGTTTTGTTTTTTCTCCCACCTTGCAATCTGAGTTTTCATATGTTCTTGCATGAGTATTTTGCATTGGATAGTGATCAGTGCCTGATTTAGATGGGTGGGAGGGGCAATATTATTAACCCTTGCCCTTATCTTGTATGACACAATGTTCCTCACCAGGTATACAAGATGCTGGTAGAGGATAAAATATTCTTTACTTTGGAAGATAATTATTTGTTCCATTGTAAATGGTTTCAGAAAAATTTGTTTTACTATTGTGTTGAATTTGGGCTGAAAACAAAAGCAGTAGAATTCATTTCCTCTGTACCAATACATTTTTACAAGAATTCTTTTGAAAGATATGATACAGAAATATATCAGAATAATAGTAGGCAAATGATTGAAAACCTGGAGGACTGCAGTCGTGTTTTCTTCTCGGAAAATTCTATAGACAAGAATATAAATTTCTTGGTGACGTTAAATTTGATTAAGAAATAATTACTTATTTGAAATGTTTTTTTTTCAGTATTCCATATCTTTCTGATATGTATGACAGGATGCTGAAAAGTTTTCAGCCTAAGAAGGAAGCCCCCACAAAAAAAAAAAAAAAAAAAAATTATATTTGGTCAGATTTTGTGACATCAGTCATTCCAGGGCCTTTTCAACACCCCATGTTGGTAAGGTGATTGACCTCTGCTTGTAGAAGGAAATGTGAATTATATTTTTTAATGTGTCTTAGTAACAAAATATTGGCGGTTTGAAATATTTATTCACATTTGACATATCGAATTGATTTTCATTTCAGATGAAGAAGAAACGGTTGATAAGGATGAAGAAGTAAAGAAACGTCTGCAAATCTTTGAAACGTTCCGGGATGCTCCATTTGAAGAAATTGTGGCACGTTCTGAAGCCAAAGTAAGTAATTAAATAAGAAAAAAAAAAAATCATTTTTGTTCTATTTTTAGATTCTAAATGCCCCATATCGTAAAAATCTTATTCATTAATTCTGCTGTGTTTTTTTTTATATACATATAAACATTACAGAACACTCAATTACAAATTATATTATTTTTGCCCTATTCTTTTCTTTTCCTTGTTATTGCTTATTGCAAACTGTCAATTCTGTTGGGCAGTTCTGCCATTTATATTTAACTATGGCCAATTTACTCTACATAGTGACCCCCCCCCCGTCCGAACAAAAGCAAAACACTATGAAAGTATAAAAATACCAGCAATACTTTTTTATTTGAAAAATAAATTACCAATAATACATGTTTTTACAGATTGCAACAGCTATTAGAGAAATGTGATTAAATATACTTAATGTTTAAAAAAAAATTATTCTGTATTATTAATGTTTAGGTAAATAAGCATTATAACATAGCACAAATAGTCATAATGTGGAAAAAGGAATTTTCAACAATATACACAGTTTTTATGTATTTATGCTTATTTTTTTAATCTTTTATCGAAAATGACATTCTTGTACATGTAGTTATGGAAAATATTACACATTACAAATTTTTTTATTTAATTATTTGTGCTCAGTTTTTGATATTAATAGCTATCTGTTGATGTGTTAAAATTTTGGAATAATGCAATAATAAAAATTTAAATTTCATTCCTCTGATAGATGTCACAATCTGTTAGTAAAATGATCAGCAATTTATTTTTTTAAAGTAGAATTACCAACCATACATTTATCTGTAGTTGTAGATATATAATTTTGTTCAAAATATGTTAGGTTGGTGCAAAAATAATGTCGTTTTCTCACATATGGTACTATGTGAGAAAACGACATTATTTTTGCACCAACCTAATATTTAGTTGAAGCCATAAAATTGTTCAAAAATGTTTAGATTTTGGCATTAAATAACCCATTGAGGTTAATATAAAAAAAAAAAAATCATCCAACTCATGAACTGTGCCTCTTGCTCTGTCACCCTCTATCTCAATTGGCTGTAATAGTGGTGTCAAGGGAATAACTGTTTTTTTTTTGACCTAGTGTTTATTTGTGGGCATGAAGGTTAAACATTACCAATATCTTTTTTTTTCTCAGTCTGTATGCCTACCTGCTATACATAGTAATTACACAAACCCTGGAGAAATTTATAAAGTGCAATAAAACTTGATGGAAATTTTATCGTTTGTAAAATTCTATAAAAGTTAAAACGTTTGTTGCATTTACTTCATTTTCGTTTTTTATCTACATGTATTTTTTTTCTCATCATTATTTATTTTATCTCTTTCAATTATTTCAGTCTAACCACTTCCACAACAAGTTGAATGAAATCCTCGATTTGGTTTCGAATCCCCCGGAGACACCATCTTCAGCCACCAACCTCAGTTCCCCTGAAGATTCCATTCCTGTATTTCATATGCAAATTCCTGATCTTTATGTCTACTAACAACCCAAATGTTGACCAATGACAGCTCGCTCTCTCTTTTTCTGGACCTTTCCCCCACCCACCTATCTTGTGGATGGGGTGGGGGGGAGTCATTGTTATTATTGTTATTAGAATTGATTGGCTGAGGTGACTATGGAAGTAGTGATCATTTGGTCACTAGAATCAGTTCTAGAGAATTGTTGTCAGGCACAATCCCTGACTACTGGTTCCTCTCTTATAGATATGGTGCTAGTCACACAGTGTTCTTGGCTAAATATCTGCTCAGTGATTCAAATTTTGTGTATTTTGAAATGTTTCATTTAGACAGAAATGTTTGTTATAGTCTAATTCACTTGAATGTTTCTTTTTTGAGGAATGTTAATGTAAGGAACTGATGCAATGTGCAACAGTTACTGGTTATGAAAGCTTAAATTTGGACTTGTCGTTTTTGTCTTCTTCAACATTAGAAAAGTTTAACAATTCTTTCTTTTTCCAAGTAATTTTTTCAAATGGTTTTGATTTTTGAAAGAAAAATAATAAAAAAGAAAATTAAAGTAAAAATTACTTGCAACAATGAAGTGAAAAAAAAATGATCCGGTGTAAGGGTTTTTTAGTAGCCCCTGTATGAATTCTGGAAAAAGAAGGCATTACCTGTCATCATCCCTAAGACTAGCCTGAAATGATTTACTGCTTTTCTTTTCTTTCTGTCTTTTTATTTGATTTGTGTTTCCAAGTTTAGAATGCAAAATGAATTTTTTTTTTTTTTTTTATTAAGAAATAGCCTTTTTTAAGGAATAGAATTTTTTTTTTAAATAGTCCTTTTTTTTCTTAAAGAAATAGTCTTTGTTTCTTAAATAATTCCATTTTAACTATTCCCATTTGATAAAAATTTAATCAGGTGATTCGTATAATCACTTTTTATTCGGATTTCTTGAAGCTTTTGGATTAGAAATTTTATTGAGTTTACTACTTTTTTTTAAACTAAATTAAAAAACAAATGGCCTGGAATTTGACTTGTGATGATTAGGATCTGCTTTACAATTATTATTTTCATTATGAAAACTTGAAATATTTCAATTTAAATCAGGATCAAATGTTCCTGAAATTGAGGCAAAAATACAAGCACATCACATTATTTCTGTTGTTGCAATTTCCAAATTGTACAAAACCTGTAAAAAAATATTTGTTTATTCAGTGAATCTTCTTGAGTGACTTTTGAATGTTTGGCCTTGAAACAGTTCTTTTGTTTTTTCGTCATCTGAAAGCACTCAACCATATCTGTTAACTATTGTTATTTTTCCAAATGATTTTTTTTAGTACTTATGAATAATATCTGTATTGTTTTTATGAGCAAAGAGCAGTAAAATTACTTAATTTAGTTTTTTTTTTCCAACAAAATCTGTTTAATTAGGAAAAAGATGTGTATTTTTTTTTCATTCAGATTTTATGCTCATTGTAAAATTATAATCTTTAAGTTGTCTGAATTTTGTAGACAAAGCATTTTTTAATTCCTTTTTAACTAGTTTATCTTTCCTTTTACTGTTTATCAAAATTTTCAAGTTGTTTTATATTTTATGACTGTTAAATAAGCAATATCTTCATTTCCACTAAGGGCTAGTTAACAATCGTAGAATGTAAAAATGACTTTTTTTGATTAAAAAAACAACAATAAAATGAAAGATTGACACATCACAAATTAATTATTGTAAAATTGTTCTCAGTATTTCAATCAGAAATTTGCTGATCGATTGAAAATTTTGGGATGTCTATTTTCAAATCGAGTGTTATGTTCAACTTACAATTGTACTGTCTTCTGAATGTCTGAAATTAGCTCTTGTAATAACTTTGAATAACATCCTTGCTGTTACATGTCAGAAAAAGAAAAAAAAAATCACTGTGTCATGTATTCTAGTTGAAAGTGACTAATATAATTAGCAGATTGATTCTCCATAGTTGTGGGAATATTGTTATCTATTTTCAATTCAAATGGTTTGTTGAGATGAGAACAAAAAAAAAACAAAACAAAACAATGTTCTTCTATTGTTAAAAATAATCGTTTGTACATTCAAATGGTGATATCTTAATTCTCAAAGATTTGAGATTAAAAAAACAAAAACCCCAAAAAGTATTTCTCTAAATTGTACTTTATACAGTGTAGTTATTATTGCATTGGTTTGGAATGATGGTCTTTTTTTTTTTTTTTTATTAGTCAGTTGGGTAATTGAGTTTTCTTTTTTATTGCAACTTGTTCCAAAAATGTAGATTTGTGCATTTAAGTTGGACTTGTACTTATTACCCACATAACATTCAAGTGAAGAGACTTTATTTGGGTTGCTAATCTCTATTCTGCATCAGCCTTCCCCACTCGCAGTTCTCTGTTTCCTTTCTTGGCTGCCCAGAGAGTTCCACAAGCAAAAAAAAAAATAAAAAAAATCTCTTTTTACTGTTGCTTTGACGCCCAAATGAAGTAAATATCTTTGTATCAGGAATTGTAGTTCTTCCTTGGGGGTAGGGGAAGATCTTTGTCAGAACAGCTGAAGTATGTGTATTCTAGAGTGCCTACTACTTACAGCTGCCATTTTAGTTTCTCTTACAAAGATAAAAAAAATAATAAAAATAACCATGCTTAAAAAACAAGCACTGGTATTGTCTGTAAAATGTACATATAATAACTTTTACCTTTTACTTATAATTAGGTGGAAAACAAAGAAAACTGACAGCTCTCAAAAAACAAAAAAAAAAAAAAAAAAAACTAAGAAAATAACGAGCTTCAGGAAATTAGGTAAACTGAAATCCATTAATTTCCATTGAGGATGGTTTGTGTTTTTCAATTGTCTTCTCCCTTCTTGGTTGACAGATATATGCAACTGTTAAAAGTGTGTTGTTATTTCTCTTGTACATCCCTCCTGTCTTGATGACGTGTAGAGCCAGCACTTAACCAGACCCCACCCCCACCAACAGTGAACATTTAGCCCACCTGTTCTCGTGCAGCCTCCAACTGAAATATGCACATTCTCTGTTGGAGATTAGGGTTGATGGTGGAATGTACCTTCAGCTTAAATGGCTAAATAACAATCGCTTGTAAATACATTCCATTTTTGTATGATATTCTCATTACTTACCTTAAGACATCATCCCTTACGTTTTTATTTTATTTTTTTCAAATGTTTCAGTCATTTTTTTTTTTTTTTTTTTTTCAGTATTGATTGCTGTTTCTTTATTTGATTCATCACTTTTATTGCTAATATTAAAATAAAAAAATTTTTTTCATACTTAAAAAAAAGCAAAAAAGACAAACAAAAACTTCATCTTGGATGCTCTCCCTTTCTTTGACTTCTCTGAATTTTTAACTTTGACCTTTCTATGATCCTTTGGTCACAAAATATGGAATCAGAATTTTTGCTTTATGAAAACAAAGAAAAAGGCTGTCAAGGTAAGAAGTACATTAAGTAATATTGAGATAGGTTAGTTGAATGTACAAGAGACATTTTGGGAAAAGAAAAATAAAAAATTTGTCAACTCTTTTGTCAGCAGATTCTTTATTTTTTAAATTGGCAGTCCATTTTTGGCAATGTAGTGTGACAATTTGCATTTTTTTTTTTTTATTTTTTTTATTTATTTAAGCATTTAAAAAAAAATTCTTGTAGCTAATGCATGGCTAAATGTTTTCTAATAACATATAAACCATTGTTTGCAATACCTGAAGTTTCAAGACTTTTGATGCTCCGTGTATATTATGGTGACAAAAAGCCAAATAGTCCAGGGACATTAGCTTTGAACACCCCCTCCCAACTCTTTCAAGAACTGGCTTTCTTTCTTAATAGTTAATGAGTTATTATTTTTGTTTTAAACTTTGTCAATTTGTTTTTTTCTTCCAACATTGTCACAAGTCTCTCATATTAAATCACTCCTAATAAATATGTTTGTCTCATAAGTTGTGCATTTTGTAAGATTATTCAAATATTTGTTGAGTGCCTTTATTGAATTTGTCTAGATAAAAAGCAAGAGAATGCCAGACAAAACTTGGCTCTCAGCAAATCTCTTTACTATATTTGTTTTAGTCTACCTTTCTCAAGGTTATGATTAAAACATTTGAGTAGCATTTGTTTTAGGACATAAATTCCCAATTTTTCATTTGTAGATGAAAACTCAAGAATATTAAAACCTCTTCATTGTGTGCTTTTATAAAATTTTTACAGTCATTGTATTGATTTTATTCCAGTCAGCTGCCATATTGTTTTTTTTAAATTTGGTTCACTTTGAGTTTCTTTATAGTTGGTGGGAAAAGTTTGATGGCATCAAATAGGCAAACAGAGGTGATTGCTCCTGGTTAGGTTGCCTGAGAGAGGAGAGTCTGATAGTTTCAGAGGCCTGAAAGCACCCCGTCACTGATACCAGGAACAAACATCACTAATGAAGCTTCATAGTGTGCCACTGCAAGAGTGCCTGAAAGATGTCTTTTTCAAAATTTACACTTATTCCTTGCTTCTTGTTACCAAAAAAATATTAGGCTGCATGAAAAAAAAAAAAAATATATATATATATATATATATACCCTGCAGTTCAAAAGTTTGAGGGCTCCCCTAGTTAATTTTTAAATTGGGCCCCCAAAGTAGTTGTTTTGTTCTTTAAGTAAGAGAAAATTATTATGCATGGTTAAAAAAAGTGAGACAGGATTTTATTATGACAAAAAGAAAAAGAAAAAAATTTTTGATTAAATTTTGCTCTCATCAAAATATCCTTCTTTAGCCTTGATTACTGTGGCACAAATTTTTGGCATTTGTTGCAAAAGTTTCTCAAAGTATATGTTTGATAATTGATTCCATTCTTTTTTCAATGACTCTTTTTCATTTTTTTGATGGAAAAATTTCACTCTTCTGTCAAGTTCATCCCATGCAAATTCTGGGGGTGGCTTCAAACTTTTGAACTGTAGTGTAAGTGATTTCATTTTAAATTTTTCTGCTTTTAACGAAAACTGTTGGCATTCAGTTTCTTTTTCTTTTTGCCCATCCTTCCATATTTTTTTGTGACTCTCATTCTCTGTTCAGATTTCAGGGAAAGCATGTTTTGTGTTTGAGTTGAACAATTGTGAAACCTTACATGAAATCACATAGCTGGACAATAAGAAACATGACCAGGGAGAGTAGGGTGTGTATTGGTTTATAATATTTGTGTTAGTGTGGCATGATATGTTGAGCATTTTGTGAGCAGAATTTCTGGACTTGTACCCACTTCCTACAATGAGGAAATTTACAAAACAAATTTCTCTCAAATGCACACACACAATTTATCATTCTTATTATGGGAGGTGCTTTGCCATCAGTTATGG
Source organism: Acanthosepion lycidas (assembly GCA_963932145.1). Lineage (NCBI taxonomy): Eukaryota > Metazoa > Mollusca > Cephalopoda > Sepiida > Sepiidae > Acanthosepion > Acanthosepion lycidas. The sequence goes on along the minus strand of OZ010580.1, from coordinate 113,727,692 downwards.
GTGTCAAGCCAATCAGCTTGACCCTTACAACTGAGTAGTGAATTCAATCCTGACTAGGTGTCCTTTACAAAGCTTGGCATCAACCCACCTTACTCTGGGATCTCAGGACCGGAAATGAATAAAGTTGTTTTTAATGAATACTAGTTGATGAAGTTGCTTAGATTTTTGTTTTCTTTTACTAATAACTATACAGTTATGCATGTAATTTCTGATGAATAATGTAACTTATTTTCTTTTCCTTTTTGACTAGTCTTTTAGTTGGTGATTACTTTATAGGGATTGCTATGTTTTCAAGGAAGAAAGAACAATGTAAATTTAAGTAATAAATTTCATGCCTGTAAGTTTTATCAACAAAGATAACACTTTACTTTGTGAATGATCACCGACTAAAACATTTTTGAAAATGTAATATTTATTTTGGATATGTGTATAGTCCACATCAACGTCTCACAAAATGTTTCCACTATGGCTGTTCAATGCTTCCACAAAAAAAAATAACATGTCTGATGATTCTGACTAGGGGAAAATTTTTGTTGGTTTCAACCCCCAAAACTTTTTCTGACTCAGATACACAGGCAGCATCAACAAAGATGAATTTATGTTCAGTCTTTTTAGATGTTATTTGAATTTTGAAAAGTTTCCATTAAAAATATAAGCTTTATTGGAAAATATGGGAACACTGAATGGCGGGGGGGGGGGAATTCTATGTATACATAGAGATGGAATTTTTTCTATTTTGTCATTCAGTTCCCCAACATTGTCTTGATATATAGAAATTTCTCTTATCACATTCTCTTATTGCTAAGTAGACTAGTCTGTGCTACTTGGTATAAATGACAATCATATATATATATATATATATATATACACACACAAACATGTTTCATTGAATAATATAGACATATTGGGTCTATTTATTTTTAGTCTGATCCTTTTCAGTTGTCTAATCAATTTCTTGATGTTAAGATGAAATTCATCAAGGAAGATGCCATAGTTTTTGTTAACCCAAGTACTTTTGATCTTTTCCAAGATCTTCTGGGGTAAATTACAAAGACAAACTTATTGTAACTGATAAAATCTGCATTCTGTTGTGACGACAATTTTTAAAAACACACGTCAACATACTCTGTTATTATTTAAAAATCTACCCATTATAGTTATGGAATTTTTTGTAAATCGAATGTTTCAATATAAGGGAGATGACAAGAAATTTGTAGAAATGTAAAATGGTATTAAATGTTATATACACTTTAATATGTTGTTGCTTGTTTTGCAAAAAAAATTGTCTTTGTAATTTACCCCTGACGATGAGTTTGGAAAAGATTGAAAGTACTTGGGTTAACAAAATCTATGCTGCCTTCCTTGATGAATTTTATCTTAACATCAAGAAACTAACTAGACAACTGGAAAAGTTCAGTATAAAAATAAGTAGACATAATATGTCTATATCATTCAATGAAACTTGTTTGAATGTAGATATGCTGTGTGTGTACACACACACACACACACACACATACACACAAATTTTCTAATGTCATAATCCATTAAATAAAACAAAACAATGCTTTCTTGAAGTTTTCATTTGCACAATTTTTGGGTTTGTGACCTGATCAAAAATTTCATATCAACATGAAAATGATTAATGAATAAATTGGCATATTTGATTGTTAATTTTCTTTTGTTGGGCTTTACATAAAACCACCACCTCCTTGACCTCCACAACCCCACACCACAGTTAATTGTGAACTCTTTAATCTTTTCAATGACCATATATCATTAACCTTGTCAGGGCTACTTAATATTTTTGAATTCAGAGTTGTCATTCTTTTAGACTAGTTTTCAACCATGGTTAGGAAACTCAGTCTGCCTTGCTATTTAACTCTTAGATTGGGGTGGCGAGAAGAGAGGGATTCATCCTCTCCCAAGGGTATTTGTGCGAAAGTGAATGTAACAGACTTGACCATAAATTGAATTTCGCTTGCTGATTACTCGTTCCAAGAAGACTTTTAGAAACTAAGCAAAATATTAAGACACAGAACAATATTGTTAGAAATAAATACTAAATATTATGCAATATCTTGTATATAGCAGTGATTGCTGGAAGATCTCCTCTTGGAGGAAGAGACATGAAGCAATGGACATATGTTTCTACTGACAAATGGTAAGAATATCATGAACAGATCATGTGAACAAGAAAATTTTACATTTATAATCGGAAAAATTGTTGAAGATTACATCACCATCATGCTTTCAAATTACAGAATGTTTTGTTATGGAGGAGTTCCAAGGCCATAATTGTGGCTTGTAGTATTTTATATCTGGCTATGATCACAGCATTACAGTAAAGTGATTATACTGTATTTAGATGGGGAGAAATGTCTCTTAATGAGATTTTGTTTTATTTTTTAGCCATAAACAGCAAAAAGAATGGAAAGGTACTGCAACAGAAATCTCCAGAAATACCTAATTCCTAGAGATCAATCTCTCTTGCAATACCCTTTCCATTTTTCTTTGAATACATGTGGCAATTTGCTGATGGAACTGAACGTTTTTTTGTTTTTTTTTTACTTTAGTTTGTACACCCAAAATTGCTTAGTATGTCATCGCATTTCTATGTAGATGGATAATGATTCACTTCTTTCAAATTCCAAAGATGACCTCACCATTTTGATAATTAATGATAATCATGTGTTGGTTCACTTGAGAATAAGTTTTGCCCCCATGACTGTCCATTCCAAATTCCTACTTGGCTTAGCTTTTGAAAAAATGCCTTCTAAAAGCTAAGCAAAATATTAAGAAATAGGAAGATTTTGTTAGAAACAAAAAAAAAAGAGTACTGAACCGTTATGTAAGATCATTTCTCCTACATGACAGTAAATGCTTGACAAACTCCTCACAGTTGGAGAAATTTGAAGCAACAGAGATGTCATTATACAGAAGGATACTGAGAATACCATAGACTGAACGTGTGAGCAATAACTAAGTTTTAGAGAAACTCGAAACAGAATGGACACATATGCTTAACATCAGAAATACGTTGAAATTTCTATGGCTCATTGGAAAATTTGATACGCATAGGATGGATTGAATGCAAGAAACGGAGGAAAACAATGCATAACCTATCTAGTGAGCTTGTGTAGATGGATGGCAGAACAGGGTTTAGGAGAGATAACAGATAAAAAATTTTTAAGAGCTGCAAAAACAGGATATTGTGTCGAGCCATGATCGCCTGTGTCCTGAAGGCACATGATGCAGAAGAAGATTGAGATATAACAAAGAAGCCTTTGAGGTCAGAAATTATCTCCCATGCACTTTTCCTTTGTTTGAACCAGGTACCTCTCCCATCAGAACACTTGTTGATTTTTTTCCTGTCTGCTGCTTGAGAAAAGTTAATTTTGGTTTTAACCAAAAAAAATCCTTTTCCTGCTATGTCTTCTCAGATAAGTGCTTTTGGCCACATCATGTTGAAATACCAGTTCTGATATGATCACAGAAGTTAAGTAACATCAAGCCTGGTTAGTACCTAGATGAGTGACTGCTTAAGAATACTAGTTGTTGTAAACTTAGATGTGCAGGTGATGTAATGGATAATGGCTTGGTATTGTTAATTGGAGAGATGAGTTCCAATTCCTGTTGGGTTTTTTAAATTCACTTATATGGAAAAAGGCATGAAACCACCTTTTCTCTTCCTTCAGCTATGGGTTAATAAGTAAGACTTTTATCACTAAGCCATTATTATCCCCCTAAAAAAAACAAAAAATTCTTACAATCTTAAAATATTTTCTGGCTTTAAATAACCAGCAAAGTGTTGATAAGTCATAAAAAATGAATCTTTTTCAGATAGCCAAATAACATCAGCAAAGACCAATTTATGCTTCACCTTTTCAATGTTATGTTTACAGATTATAATTTTCTTTGAAATCATAATGTAACTTCCCCGTGGTTTTTCTATGAAAATTTTGATGGTAATTTGTTCTGATGAGCTTTGGTAGCAAGACCTTATGAATTTAAACCCAGTTCACAAACCTCTCTGGGCTTTTGAATTGGAGTAGAGATTTTATCCTGTATTTCTTATTTCAAATTGGGTTTCTGGTTTCTTTTAAAGTCTACTTCAGCTCTATACTTCTGACATCTGAACTCTGAAATTTTATTTACTAATTATTTATTTCTTATTTGCTTTTTCTCCTCTCCTCTGCTCAATAGGAGTGGGCGCATTTGCTTATCATCTAGTTCACACTTCTCTCTTGAACAGGAGTAGAGGTTCATCCATTGTTCCCTGTTTAGGATTGAGTTTTTGCTTTCTTCTAAAGTCTTTTCATTCTCAATAGCCTCTTGCATCTTAGTGGCATTATCACCATACTTGGGATGAATTGATTTTAAAAATAAAATACTAAATCAGTGGCGGTGTCTCATCATCTTGCAGTTAAAATGGTGAGATGTAACCGTAAGTTCTATGCTAACAGTACTTCTTACTTGTGGAACTTTCTTCTGGCTTCTTGCTTCCCTGTCAGCTTTGAATTTAAATTTTGGAAGATCTATGTCCGTTATCTTAATTTGAGTTCTTTTATTGTTCTCTCTTCTTAATGTTTTTTTTTTTCTCATATTCTCTCAAACTCGGTAACCCTTGCATCTTAGGGGCTTTATTGCCTTGCTTGGGATGAAATGATTAAAAGAAAAATAAATTGTGGTATTTGGCATAATTTCTTTGACATTTAACAGCAATTTCACTACTAATTATTGTCCTTATTTTGTCACCTTATTAAAATACAAAATCAGTTTACCCTACACATCTGTAGATGCCTGGAAACTTAGTTACCTCCATGAAATCGCTAAAAAAAGAGCATAGCATGATGAAGAAGACACCAAACTTGATGAAAACAAAATTTTATCGTCTAAATGTTTATTATTTAGAGGAAAGATCAAAGTTTATTTTAATTATTTTTAAAAATTTTCCCTTCTTTTTAGAACATTCTGAATTTTCATTTAAAAATCCTTGTTTCTCTTTGCATCACCGGAACTAGTAAAATAACATATGCAATTTTTAGCACGTTTTTTTTTTGTATGACACACATTAATTTGGAAAATCTTGCAAAAATAAAAATAATTGTCAGATGATAATGAAACTTTCAGAAACTATTCACAGATGATCAAAATTATTATAAATATGTTTTTTTTTATTAAAGTCATGGCAGAAATATTTTTTTTTAAACTAATTTTATGAAAACTCTAGAAATTCGATCGAGTCCACTTGTGCTTTAACTATTGTAATTACTAATTACAATAGATAAAGCAGAAGGCTTTGGCGAATGCAAATCATGTTTTTTTTTGTTTTTAATTGGACCCCCCCCACCAACCTGAAAATCAGCTCTGAATTGTAACATACAAAACAATAAAACAAATATATTATTTAATTTCAAATGCTTTTATTTGCTTTTATGAATATGGACAATGTTTTCTGAAAGCAAAAAATTCTTTCGATGAAAAATGAATTTTTAATACAAATATTTGTTATTTTTTTAATTATAATAGATTTTTACATTTAAGTTGTTAAAATATTATAAAATTAGTTAAAAGCTGCATCCACTTTCGTAAGTGTCCTTTTAGCTCGTTGTAAATTGTATCGTTTTGACTAATCAGAAGACCCGCAGTCATTAAGAAATGTAATTTTGTGTTTATAATTAGGCTCTAATTATAAAGTACGGAAGACCAACCAGAATACAATTAAGTTGCGTTATTTGAGTTAAGCATTGTTCTCTGCTGTTAAGCCCTTTACTTTTGTGTAACACATGTGGAGAAGTTAATTTGATTTTTCAATTTCAACTCAGAAAAGTACCTACAAGTATCTGTATCATCGTATGAAATTTATGATCTTATTTTTATATTAATCTCAGTTATGGCATTTTTTCCATAAATGAAATGTCAAAATTAATAATTAAATGAATGGAAATACAAATAACATAGTAAAATGTAGTAAATGTTCATAAAATTATAGTATTTTATGTACACTTCTGATAAAATTTCATAAGAAAGGTATCTAATTAATTTATAGGTACCTTTCTTATGAAATTTAATCTCACTCTTAACAGTCTTATTTTAATTTCTTTATTTTCCATAAAGCATTGTAAACGTAAAGGTGAAAGCTACAAAAAACAAAAAAAAAAATTAGAGCGCTGAAAGTTTTCCTTAAAAATAACGAGCTAAATAATTTGTTCACTTAAATGTAAATAATTTCACTTTTCTCCTTCCATAGAACAAATTATCCTCACGTAATCTGTCAATATGTCATTCATCACATGTCAAGTGATGCGAAAGTTTATGAAAGTTTTATTTTTAAATTGCATCTTTTCGGCACAGAAGCTAAGTTAAGCTTGATTCAAAATATTTTAAATAAACATTATAATTTATGATTTTCTTAAAATAAGCTTTGAAAAAATGATAATTGATTTTTAGAAGAATTTCAAACTGAGATTTTCACTTTTTTGTTTATAAAATGGAAAAAAATTGTTGCCATGATCAATTATCTGTCAATTTTGCTGACTCAAAAAAAACAAGATTTTTAATGAAAATTTTGGATGTGCTAGGACTGATTAAAAATGTAAAAAATACCCCCCAAATACTTTGATCTTTCCCCTTAATAATAACATAAACATTTAGATGATAAAATTTTGTATTTGTCAAGTTTGGAGTCTTTTTCATCATGCTATTACTCTTTTTTTTTTTTTTTTTTTAGTGATCTCGTGGAGGTACCTATGTAAACGATAAGTATTAGGTTGTTACATAAATTTGTTCATTTTTTTTTTTTTTTTTATCATTTATTCTCATACTTATTTATTAATAGTTCTGATGAATCATCTAACAGTTTATTCCCTTTCATTGTTTACGACTTCCTGCTAATAACCCACTAACTGTTCAATGCCTTCACTAAGTTTTAACTCGAAAAATTCATCAAGGCATGTTTTAAGCCGCGCATTATTGTTGAACAAAAAACCCCTTAAATTGTTAGAAAGCAATCACAAAATGGCGATAGTCTGAAGGGGCTAAATCAGGATATGTGTGGCAGAACTTCTCAACCAATCTCTTTCTTTGTATCCATGAGTAGCCTGGTATTGAGCAAGTAAACTAGTAGCAATGGAGTTTGTATCTGTTGGTCAGTGTATGTGGTACACATATGTTATGTTTCTGGAACTTAACCAGTGAGTGAAGATGGCAAGTGACAGTAACATGAAGGCTTGCCATCTTCTGAGCCAATTCCATAGGGGGTTTGGCACAGTTCTTTAATCAGCACCTGTAACAGGTTGGCCAGAATGTGGAGAGTCTGTAAGTTCAAACTGCCTCTGCCTTGAAACAGGAAAACCATTTCTATGCCATTCTATCAGTAATAATGTCATCTCTGTACACAGCATAAATATCTCAAGCATCTTTGGCATCTTGATTAAAAGCAAAGATGCTGAATATACTCATTCTTGTCTACTTGGCATTCTATCTCAAAGGGGTGTCTAATCTGAAATAAAATTTCAATAACATTAGACAACAATTTCACAAGATGATCAGAGTTACTCAGAAACAAAAAAAATGCTATGGAAAAATAAATTCTTTGAAATCATTCACAGAAGATCAGAAAAAAATAATGAATAAATATATGTAACAACCTAAGAGATTTGGTTCTACTGCTCGGAGGGATTTTGTAACAATGTTTGGAGTTTTGTTTTATTTACATTGAGGATTCTATATTCTTATTTTTCTCATCCTGTACAAAGACTTTTATTTGTATTTAACACAAAATTAATGTAAAATGAAAATTTTCTGTTGTAAAAATAACTAAGTGAAGCAACACCTGAAAAAAAGCCGAAAAAAGAAAATGTATATTTTATATTTTAGTTAAACTTCGGAACGACAAAACATTATCTCTTCATTTATGCAAAACTGTTAATCATAATTTTAACAGTTTCTACAATATAAGCTAAAAATTAATTGAAAATAACATTGTCCAGCCTGAGTAAATACTATTGAGACTGAGAAGGGTTAGATGACTTTTGCTTCCTTTAAAACAGAAAACATTTATTATCTTTGCATTGGGGAGGGGTTGTTCATTTTAAATCTTTCACGTTTAAAGATGTTTAATTTTGAACAAAACAATGTCTCAGGACTGGAATCCCTTGGAGAATTTAGGATTGTGAGGTCTGTCTGTGGAATAAACTGGTCCATAATAAAATCATATATATAATGATGTCCACATATACAAACATCTAAATGTTGTTGTGTTCATTTTTTATTTTTTATTTTTTTTAAATTAAATTTATTTTATTTTTGAAGGGAGAAGTGGGGAAAATTATATGGACAGTTCTGTATCACTGATTATTAAAATAATTTTATAGTGTTTATTTAAAGAGAACAAGATTATTCAACTATTTCACCCTAAGAGGCTTGCAGGTATCAGATCATCAAGAAATATAAAGAGTAGTGGGGGAAAGGGAACTGAGTTATTAATACTTTAGGGACAATCTCAAGTGTAAGAAGAGATTTAAAATTAAATTCTAATGTGCTTTTACACTGACCCCCCTACAAAAAATGTAGGGCGTTTCAATTGATCCCTAAGTGTTTTCTCTTGGAGATGGTTACTTTGACTTAAATGCAATTTTCTTTGATGAAAATTTTGTGATAATTTGAAATTCTTCAAGTTTTAATTTATTATGCTTTCTCAATTGTTTATACATGCAGGCACAATAAGGTGAACTATTACAGTTTAACCCGGATATAAGAGAAACCCTGATATAAGAGAGATTTTCTCAGGTCCCTAATTAGAGCCTGTGTTAATGTCTATAAAATAGACCAAACCTGAATATAAGAGACTTCTTCTCTGGTCCGGACAACTCTCTTATATCCGGGTTACACTGTAATAGTAAAAAAATTACTTCTTTTAAAAGCCTACACTAAATGGTATAAACCAGTGTTTCTCAACCTATTTGCCCAATGTACCCTTTTTACCATATGTTAGATTTTCACACCCCCACTTTCCAAGATTGTCCGACTCAAAAGGTGCATTCTTAATAATGTATATACAGGCATCTCTTGATTAATGCACAGTTGATTAATGTATTTTTGATTAGTGTGTTAAAATTTTTATATACCAAAATTTGATAAGAGCATACATAATACTAGATTAGTGAGGTAAAACATTTTTCAGTTTAATCACAGTAATGGAAAATTGAGTTTTTTATTTTTATTTTTTTTATTTTTTTTATAGTTATTGATGTACCCATTAGCTGCACTAATTGAGGGATTCCTATATTATTGAAAATCTTCATTCTTTTCCATATCAGTACATATATATTTAAATGGATCATTTTTATAGAGTTTTACAAATTTAATAGCAATAGAAAATGTTGATGGATTTTTAAACTTGAACACATGTTCAGTAAATTATTTTAATTCATTAAATAAATAAACTGAATCATAATTCAATGAACAAAAAAGTTCAATAGAATGCCAGGGTATTGTAAATCAATAAGCATAATTCTGTAAAAAAAGGAAAGATTATCCCCACCTCCTGAAACTGGAAAATCCCCACTAGTAGTATTCCCCACCCTGATTGAGAATCTCTGATGTAAAAGCGCGTTAGAGCAGAATCAAATACATGTATAAATTCCATTATGGAACTTAGAAATTTATTAAAAGATTTATGTGGAGCCCAGAGTTTTGTATTGGACTTTTCTGTCTTAAGAGGACCTTGCTTGATTGATTAGGGCACAAAAATGTGGATTATATATCTGGACATAATCTTGTGACTAACAACTCTCCAGTAAAATTTGATCGCTTTACAGTAACCACCTGCTGTCCAGAAGTATGGAAAAGGAAACCAATTATAAGAATAAAAAAAATTAGTCATCAAGTCAGGCTGTATTCTATGATATGAACCAGTCACAAGCTGTTTGTTGAGATGGAGAATCATGGGAAGTCGGAGTTGGAGTAAAAAATATAGTCACTAGTTCTCACTGGCCAAAGGGAAGATCTATGCTATTAGTCTTGAGAGAGATGTCAGAAGTAACAGCCAAAATGTCACAAGTGTCACCTACCTATCCCCAGGCAGTGCCAGGAGAATCCATCAATAAAGAACCCTAATATATTGAAAACAGGATTCATATTTTATTCTCTTGCCATGGCACTATATTGAGATGGTCATATCTGAGAATTTTCTCATCATGGCAATATCTTGCGATGGGTGCAGGTTTTTATGTTTAACTCTTTTGTTTATACTGATAATCATTTTTTGTCACTTGGGAGGAATGACTGTTTTCTTTATGTGGACAAACTTCTGACTATATATCAATTCAGTTAATGTTAATGAAAATGAGTTGATAATATCTGCTCACTAAAAGAAAGCTTTTCATTCTATACAAATTTTTGAAGGTATCTGACATGAACATTTATTTAAGAAAAAATATTTTGTTTTCAGGTAGATGATTCATTATGCCTTTTTTTTCTTTTTGTTTTTACTTTGCTTTCTTTTTCTTTATGCTTTCCTCTCTTTCTTTTTCTTTATACTTTCCTCTCTTTCTTTTTCCATTTTTTTATCCCCCCCCCTTTTTTTTTTGTTTTTCTTCTTTTTGATTTTTAAAGTTGGTGAAAAACTGGGACCTGGCTGTATGTTTCCAGTTTATTTTTTTGTAAAATTTTAGTTTCATATTGCTACAGACCTGTGTAAAAACTATGCTTATATATATATATATATATATATATATATATACCCAAGTATATGATTGGTGTATATGGAATGAATTCCAATAACCAACAATTACTATTCTTAAAAGAGTGCTCAATACAAAGTAGAGCAGATATAATTATTTATTTTTAAAGAAAAAAAAAAAAAAATTTATAACATAAATATGTTATAAAATCACTACAAAAATAGCCATTTTGTTTCAACACCTTCGGTGTCTTATCAAGTGATGACGTTGAATGTAAAATAAATGGTTTTAAAAGTTTCAAATTAATTAATTCCCCTTGCGTAGAATATTAATTAATTTGAAACTTTTAAAACCATTTATTTTACATTCAACGTCATCACTTGATAAGACACCGAAGGTGTTGAAACAAAATGGCTATTTTTGTAGTGATTTTATAACATTTATGTTATAATTTTTTTTTTTCTTTAAAAATAAATAATTATATATATATATATATATATATATATATAAAATAAAATTTTTCATTTACAGCTTCTTTCATCTAGAGCAATTTGGTTAGGCTTGTGTTGGATATGATTTTCTTCACAGTGGAAACTGTTGACCATCTAGCTAAGATTGGCAACTAGACACATATGCACGAGCCATGAATCTTACAGCAATTGTCCCAGCTTGATGGATCATGCCAAGTAAACATTTGGTTTAAAAGGGGTGGGGATAGCATTAATCTAGATTAGGCTCCGCCAGAGGTAGTTTCACCCAACACCACAAGTTGCTACAAAACAAAAACATCTGAAAACTTGAGTCATGTTCTTAATCTCGTCAGGTTGAGACTTTTATACATGCATGGCACCAAATCCGTTCAGAAATATGTAAACTGTCAGCTGTATACAACTGCTTCTTAAGATCTATGTTGAAAAAAAGGCTATGAGTGAGTGAAGCCTGAGGGGCTTGGTGAACGTCTTCCTTATTTAAATATTTTGGACTGGCACTACAAGAAACAAGGAACTGTACCAAATAACAGAAACCTCATCACTTGAGGTCTACAGTCAGCAGCTAAAATGGATAGCACATGTAACATGAAGAGAAAATAATGACATAATCAAGATGTTAATATTCCGCACTACTTCAAATAAAAGGTTTGGAAGGAAATACCCATTAATACTGGAAAGAGTGATAAAACCTAATAGACTTGAGAAACTTCTTTTCCTAAAGTGTTTTAAAAAAAAAAACATTTTATAAATTTCAACTGAAAACATTACTGGCTGTTTGGTCAATGAATGTCAAATATTTTCTTGCAGAGAAACGGATAATATTACTGTTACCATGCTACACTACAACTTAGAAATTTTGGAGCCAATTTCTGGATTAGAATTGAGAAGCTATGCTGTAAAACTGAATTTCTCTCTAGTTGCTTGTGTTTGGACTTGTCTTAAGAACCAATATGGGCCTCATCTTCCATCACTGAATATTGAATGACTTCCTAAATATTTATTCATTAAACTAAATCAAAATGACTATGAAATAAATCCCCCAAAATCATTGACCTTTGTCAATACAGTACTTCCTTTATTATCCATAGCTCGATTCTCAGGACGGGAAAGGCAGAGAAAAATTAAAATTATAATATTTTTCAGTTATCTAAACTAATTGCAATCTATTATTTCAAGCATTTTAAGAATTTAGAAAACTACACTCAACATTCAAAATAATATATATATATATATATATATATATTATTATATATTATATACTTCTCACATAATGGTAAGTGTCTTACCATTATGTGTGAGGTATTTTTACCACACTTTGTATAAATGGTTGGTGAGTAGTGCCTGATGTTTTTTTTTTTTTTTTTTTTTAATTTTTTAGTAATGGCTGTCAGATGACTTTTTCATTTCTGTAATTGTACATAATACAAGAAATCAATTGGATGCTTTATTAAAGAACTGTACAGAGTTTTAAAAAAATCAAGAAAATTAATTTTCTCTTAGACCATTGTTTTCATGAATTTCCAGAATCTGTGCACTTTTTTTTTTAATTAACCTATATATATATATATATATATATATATATATATATATATATATACAGTGGACAAAGGCTAAATTAATCTCAGGACATTAACTCTGGTCGAGTCAATAGTTATTCATTTTTACGCTTTTATTTTCGAAGGGGAAGTAACTGATTATGATTTATGTCCCTTACATTACAATTTATTTCATTTTCTTAATTTTTATGTCTTAATAATAGCACATTTTGTTCGAAGGTCCATTTTTTTTTTTTTTTTTTTTTTTTTTGCTTCGTAATGACATTTTTCCTTGAAAAAATAATTCCTCTAAACCTTGGATAATCTATGACAATGAAAGCATTATATTCCATCAACTGCTTATATTACTAAAATTGTTGCGTTTATTATTAGAATGAAACAAAAATGACATTTAAATGAAATCTTAAGTTTTACCCTCGAAGTTCATAGCTTTAAAACATTGCCTGCAATATTTCTAGATTTACGTTCTTGCCGGTAAAGTAAACATTTGACTTTCAAACAATGAAATAAACAGCAGGAATAGGGAATGAAGCTTTCGACAATAAACTAGTATCCGACATCGCGTCAATTCCTAAGAAGACTCGGTCTTCTTATGGATGCCGTTTTAACTGAGTCAGCCAAAAATTTAATTGTGCAACTTATGTTACTTAGTTTACTTACTACTTCCAGCTCAATATGGTAATCCGGAATTGTACAAATTTATCGGGATCTATTTTATTCTGGTTTCACATTGATAACTTTATCGGTCAAGGAAGGGGTATTTAGTTTGTCCGATGTGGAATGTTGCATTTTTGTTTGCCGACTTTTTCAAAAAAATTGAAAAAAATTTATTAACACGAGCCGTTACTTCAGCGTTTATTTCATATCGATCTCTTTTCTTTCGCTGTTTTGTTTGAAAATGATTGTTTCCATGAATAAATAGCCCCCAGAAAATGATAACAAATAATATCGAATTCTCTTATACGATTTAGACTACATTGAGCATGTATGGGACATGTAAACCTTTACTAAATTCCACGCAGCAAAAACCAGTGGTGGACCTATATTTTTGGGCCTTGAAGCTTGAACAGATAGGGAAAGGGTTTCGCAACCCTACAGCAATAGATTCGAGGATATAACTTCCAAAATATACGTTATAAATAGATTCTGGCGAGCTCAATGAGTCCATACAGAGGTTGGGGAGTCAGGCCCTACAACCTCCCAAGAAAACCTTGAAATCTGACCAATTACAGAGGAGTTTTGAGGCCATATGAAATGACTATTAGCGCATATTCTAAGGCCAACATTAGCTACTTCAAACCATTGGCTTATGATTCTATTTTAATAACAATCACTTAAAACAAAACAACGAATTTGTTGAAAAATTCACCAATTAAAAAAAAGTTGCTACAAATGAAGGACTGAAGTTTCATTAGTTTCATAGTAGATCCACTACTGAAAAAACTAGATCAGTTATGGTGATTTTCTAAGCGTTACGCTAGATGTGGCACAAGGCCTAAAGTGTGAGGCACCTAGGGAGGATCGAACTCGCTATTCACCCGTAATTGTTCTAGCGAGATAAGCTTGCTAACCATTACACCATGTCGAGGTGCTTTTACACAAAGTACTTATGAACAACCCTGGAATATGCCTGAACACTTACACCCTTGCATCGATTCCAGTACTTCGAAACTTACCTCTACACTACATCGCCTAACCGTAATTATCGAGGCGAAGGTAGAAATTACTGCAACTGTCTCGAATATTTGATACTAGTGAGCTCAATCCACACTGGGTGATTGATTATTATAGCCTTGAACCAAACTTTAGTCAATATCTGAGCTCAGGAACATTTATCTATTGCCACTATGTGTTGTGTTGTTCCATATGTTTGCCGACTTTTCACAAAAACCAATAAAATTTTATATTCATATACGAATTCTGGCTTATGGCAACTATAGGCGAATTAGGAAGACTTGTATCACCAAAACCATTATTATCTTTAAAAAAATGCCATAAAAAACGAATCAACTTATCAAACAATCTTATTAACTTAATTCTTTTTTTCATTTTATATATTTGTTTCATTTTATTCTGATAGTCTTCTGGCTTAAGACGGTTTTTTTACGTATCGATGGCTTTTTGCTCGAGGCTCTAGTACAGCCAGTAACCAACAATTTTTAGCTCTTTAATCTAGAGAGAAAACACGCTCTGTTCAAATGGGATGCTGAATGCCAGATCGTATTTGGTTGCTTAAAGAACATGTTATCGGAGTCGGTAATCCGAGACTCTCTAGGTTTACCGAGAGAATCTAACCTTTATGGAGGTTTCTGGGGTACAATGGAGTAATGGATAGCAGCACGGATTGAGGAATCGGAGAGCCAAGTTCGAATTCCAGTCGGAACCGTTACATTCACTTACGTGCTAATACCCTTGGGAAAGGTATAAATCCTCTTCTTCTCCGCCTATCTATGGTTGCCTTGGGTGGCAACCGGTCTAGGAGAAGGTAACTCTGAATTAAAAAACCAGCGAACCACCAGTTCTGCTACGGTTGCAATACATGTAGTGCCCCTACGATCCTAATGGGTCATGGGGTTTGCGACCGATCGATCAACTATCATTCGAATCTACCTCTTTCCCCTTTAAATTAATTAGTAAGACTTGTATCACTAAACCATTATTACCCACAAATTAAAGTTCTTACAATTTAAAAAAATATTTAAAATAAACTTTTTAAATAACCTGCAAAGGGTTAAGCCGTAGATAACGAAAGAATCGATCTTATTAATTTAATTCTTTCCCCATTTTTTTTAAATATTTGCCTTGTTCGCTCATTTTATTCTGATAGTCTTCTGGCGTAAGATTTTTTTTTTAAAGTGTCGGTAGCTTTTTGTTTGAGATTTTAGCACAGTCAGCCAGTAATGGACAATTAAGGAAACAGGATGTGGGGTTTTCCACTTCACTGTTCGTCTTGTTCGTTTGTTTCCTTCTTATGTTACTTTCGTTCACTGACATTTCGACATAGCTTCATTACAATAAAAGGGGAGCCGCTTCATTACAATAAAAGGGGCGCCCAGTGTGGCCTACCAGCCATATAGTCACTTAATAGTCTGGTTGACTGTTACTAATGAGTAAATAGTTCCATTCTAGCTGACTGACCCATATCTCTAGCTTCGTGTAAAAATAAATTAAGGTTAGTAAATTATAGATAAATAAACACACACACTTGTAGAAATAGAGAGTACAAAGAATGCTGAAAAGTTCTAAGCCCTACAAAGAAAATCATTTTTTAAATCATTTGACCCTAAGCAAGGCGGATAGGCCACTAGTACGCATGGGTTTACACGGAGTGAAAGTGAAAAAAAAGAGTGTTGGGAAAAGGAGAAAAGATGAACGGCATTCAAAAAGATAGAAGATAGCAATTTAGGTTGCATTTAAATTTTTGAAGATTGTAGCTATCAGGGAAGCAAGTAAACGGAAGGGAGTCCCATAGGCGGGAAGTGCGAGAAAATAAACTGTTGGAGTAGAAGTAGCGGTTGCATTTAACTAATTCAAACACTAAACGGATGGGACCTATATGCCAATCTAGTAGCACGCTTAAATTCGTGTAGTCGGAGCACCAGGGGAAAAATCTCGTCAGAGCAGTAGCCATGAAAATATTTGTAGAAAAAACAGAGGGAAGCCAGTTGACTTCGGTGAGAAAGTGACTGAAATCGTGATGCCAAGTCAGGATCGATTACATTATAGATTTTTTTTTTGGATTTTGTCAAGAACCCTGAATAGCAGGAGCACCAGACCAGATATGGCAACAGTATTCAATGCACGGACGAATGGTAGATTTGTACATGTGCAAGATAGACTTTGACGAGAAAAAAATTTTCTGGCACCCACTTTTCTTGCAGAGGATACAGCTATTGATTCGATATAGTCGCCCCACTTCAGGTCAGTTAAAAACATAAGGCTAAGAAAGCACAGTCTGTGGCTTTCCAGGACTCTTGCGTCAGTCATCCAGATGGCAGATAGAAAATTCTTTTTCTAATGGTGGTTAAATCAGAACAGTTTTTTTTTTGAGGGGGCCGGTTAATTTACAAGAAATGTTCCGCCCCTGCTAACCAGTGATTGGAGGTCCGTTTCGAGAGCTTCAGCCAGGCTTACTTTGTCAGCTCTGACAGATTTGCTATTGAGAAAGAAGTAAATGGCAGAGTCATCTGCATAAATATCTACTTGGGAATTGATGACATCAGGAAGATCATTGAGGAAGATCAGAAACAATCTAAAATAAATAAAATGAAAAATATAAAAAGTAGATTTGATTGAGTTCGGTCCTTGTCGCCATAACGTTTACGATCCGTTCTAAATTGTATGCCGTGTATATGCAAAATTAAGAACGGGAACATCAAGCTGCTAAATTTATAATGGATTGGGTAAGGATATTGAAAAAAACAAAAAACATAACAAAAACAGACAAACGCCAAAATAAAATATTTTGACTGTAATGAATGAATGAATGAATGAATGAATTAATTAATTAGTCTTTACTATCTTAACCCGAGGCATCTGGGGATGAGAACAGAAAAAATATTCAAGCTCTAATTTCAGAAGAATGAAATAACCGTTTATATATATATATATATATATATATATATATATATATATATATATATATATATATATATATATATATATATAAAGAAAAATATACGGTAAAAACAAACAAAAATCCTTATATGCAATTATGCTGTTTTAATGTTAATAATGTTAATATAATGTCAACGTCGGACGTTTCGGTCTAATAAACCATCTTCAGTTATCTGTTTGGATAAGTCTTGTTCTTATGTCCATCGTCTTTGTCATGTTGAATTGATAATGTTAATTATATTTTATGAATATGTCCTGAAGATGGTTTATTAGACCGAAACGTCCGACGTTGACATTATATTAACATTAAAACAGCATAATTGCATATAAGGATTTTTGTTTGTTTTTTCCGTATATTTTTCTTCATACAGTCGGATCTATATCCATATATTTGCTTACACACACACACACACACACACACACACACACACACACACACACACACACACACACATATATATAGAGAGAAAACACAACTAAAAAGTTGCAAATTAAAAAATAATGTTTTTTATGAAAGTATTTATTTATATTTATATATATATATATTTTTATATTTATTTATATATATATATATGTAGTTTTGATATTTCAGATAGACCTCGATCTTTTTTCAGAAATAACTGTTTTTAGAGGTTTGTTTACAATCAGCGTCCGTCGCAAGATGCGGACGTCACGTGATATGGAATGCCACTGTGTTCGAATATTTTTAACGTAAATGTAACTGTAATAATATTTTAGATGTTGTTTAAAAATTATATATATATAAATAAATATATATACTTTCATAAAAAAAACATTATTACTTTTTAATTTGCAACTTTTTAGTTGTTTTCTCTATATACATATTAATAAAGTATACGTGGCCTCTCATTATGCTATATATATATATATATATATATATATATATATATATATATATATATATATATATATATATATATATATATATATATATATATATATATATATATGTGCGATGGGTAAATTGGTGGCATTTTTAGTTTCGAGCATGCCCGTTGTTTGTTTTTGATTTTGTCCGGAGTACTGTATATTAGGGCCAGAAAAAGATCACCATGACGCAATTCACTTCCCCAGAAATTTGGAAACTGTTTACTGTACTGCTTGGCATTCGCTCTGGAAGTTCCATTACAAATATGTCAGAGTCTTTGTGTGTCAATCTGAGAACATTACAGAGGATTTGGAAACAGTTGGATGAGTTCAATGGTGATTACGAAGGTGTTTATAGTGATCACTCGTGAAGGCAACGTTATGCCTCCAATCATTTTCCCACAGGGCCTCGGACTCAACACGGAGCTCTACATTAAGGCCCTTGAGGAGGTAGTGCTGCCTAGGTCAAGAGGGTGGCTGCTGGAAGACCCTACATCTGGCAACCGGACTCTGCACCATGTCACACAAGCAGGAAAACCCAGTCAAGGCTGTCAGACAATTTCTGCGATGACTATATCGCCCCTTACATCTGGCCACCTAACTCCCCAAACTGCAACCCATTGATGTGTGGGGCGCAACTGTCAATTGATGAGATCTCAACGTAAGTCTAGTACTATGCTTAAATTCGTACAGTCTAGGTACCATAGCGAAGAACTCATCTGAACAATTACCATGAAAGTATTTATAGAAACGGCATCTTACGGCGGTGGGTAAGTAACTGAAGCCGAGCCGCCAGATTAGGACCAATAATATTGCTGATTCTTCTTTAGAACTTATTAAGGAACTCAAGGTAAATATTGCATCGGGCCATATGTGGCAGCAATATTTTAAGCATGGACGAATGGTAGACTTATAGATATGTAAGATAGATTCTGGAGAGAAAAAATGTCTCGCGTACACAGTGAACCGACTTTTCATCAGGTGATCTAGCAGTTGATTCAATATAGTCTTTCTACTTCTTGTCAGCTGAGAATGTTAGTCCGAGAAAGCACAACGGGTCACCTTTCTGGAGGTTAGCATCAGCCATGCTGATGGAAGGCAGAGAGGGCTCTCTCAGATGATTAATACAGAGAAGTTTAGTTTTGGAGGCTTTAAAATTAACAAGCCATCTTTTGCCCCAATTAACAATGGACTTGATGTCGTTTTGGACATCGGCTGCCATTTTGACCTTGTCCGACTGATAAGCCTTACTATCGAGGCAGGAGGAAATGGCTGTGTCATCAGCGTAGATACCAAGTTGAGAGCTAAGATAATCGGGAACGTCATTAATAAAGATTCAAAACAGAGTAGGACCAAGGATGGAGCCCTGGGGGCGGGGGGGACGCCTGCCTTAGTACAAAAGGATGTAGACGAGTGGCCGTTCAGGATAACTTTCATTTCGTGATTTGATAAGAAAAACAGGATCAGCTCAAAAATGTGTCAGGAGACATCATTACTTTTCCTCTTGTGGAGAAGAACTGTATGTCAAACCCTGTCAAAGGCTTTCGAGATGTCCAAAGCTACAGCCCGGGTTTTACAGTTTTTATTTAAAGCATGATAGTCTATTTCCGCAATTATCGTCAATACATCAGCAGTTGATCATTAGAAACGAATGCCATATTTCTTGTATGAGAAAAAGCCCTGCAATGATAGATGATGAACCAATTCAGCATTAATTAAGGCCTCTAGGGCTTTCTCCAAAAGAAGTAGAAGGCTAATAGGTCAATAGTTGGAAGGTTCGGACGGTACACCAGAGTTCTTAAAAACTGGAGAAACAGACGATGGCTTCCAGCAAGGTATTTATTATACAATTTAAAGAGAACAGGGGTCAATTCTGGAACACACTTCGTAATGACTATTACATCAAGTCCACATGCTTTGTTAGGATCTAGGTTAGAGATGTTAGCAGAAAATATGGAGTGGGTGAAATGCATATCACTTAACAGAGATTCAGTTCTAAGTAGGAAGTTAGGCATGGATACTCCAGATGAGTCATAGGTAGAGTTTGAGGAGAATTTACTGGCAAAGCATCTAGCTTTATCAGGAGAGTGTGATATTTCAAATAGATTGAAGAAGGGAGGAATAGAAACCTGACACTTATTTAATACCCTATTACAGAGTTTTTACAGTTTTTCTGTGCTATAGCGGCCGGGTATGTTGGTGTGAACCATGGAGAGGATTGAGCTTCCGCCTGGTATTTCCGAGAAAGGGATGAAAGAGTCCTTGCCGGCTTTGACCCAAGAAGAAACCTCAGTACTGCACTTTTCAATCTGGGAGGTTAAAGATGTCAGTCCAAAGGGTGTCTTGAAGAAAATCACGGAGTGAGTCCCAATCAGCATTCTGGTAACGGAAAGAGGTCTTATGGAGAGGGCGTTCCTGGTCAATGGATGATTGGAACAGAATATCAAGCTGCACCACAGAGTGGTCCGAGTTACCAAGAGGGTAGTGTTGCGAAGCTCGGCAAGAGCGAGGAGTGTAGGTAAGAAATAAATCAAGTAGAGAAGCCTGTTGTTCGGTTTTGCTCGGGAAACGAGTAGGTAAAGTCCACGATTTGAGAAAGGATTGGGTAATGGATAACTTTGAAATACCGGCTACCTTTAGAAAGTTTCAGCTACGTGTCATAGTGTGCATTAAAGTCACTGACGACAAAGATGTTTGCAGATGGCTGGAGATCTGCCAGCTGTTATGTCTAAGATACTGCAGTCCTGGCAAGATGGGGTTGGGGGGGTTGATAAAGGAAAAAGAGATAGCTAATAAATTTTAGTAACGAAAGACGGAAGCATCTGAAAGTAGTCATATGCCTCAAGAGACAATTCCCTGGCTATCGGAAGATTATCCCGGATGTAGACACCAAGGCCATATTACATTTCTTGTTACAACTTTATTTGACATATTTCCTGTCTAATTCTAATACATTTTCTCTTCATCAGAATCCCGATGATAAGTTATGTGACTCATTAACCCGATCGTCTGATGGACCTCGCAATCATATGAACCTGACTTCTGAGGAAGCCTTATGAAGATGGATATACTAAGGTTTTTCCGTGTTCTATTTCATTTATCAATTATGCATTCTTATCGATACCGAATTACAACCACACATAGTCCTACTGTTTCGTTCCTGTTTATCTGGTCAATCTTACTTCAGACTTTAATATTTCAGGCCCTTCTATCTTTAACCTGTTTTATTAGTTCCTTAATCTAGAGAGAAAACACGCTCTTTTCAAATGGAATGTTGATTGCCAGTGTTTGGTCGCTTGAAGAACACGTTATCAGAGTCAGAAACACAAGACTCATTTCATCCACCGAGAAAATCCTACCTTTATATGGAGGTTTCTGATTTAACGTACGTGGTTAATGCTACTAGCATTCGATAAAAAAAGAAAAGAAAATGAGGAATCTAGAAACCCATCGAAAAGATGTGGTCAGCAATAATAGAGAAGGAAGCATATAAACTTATAGGGAACCCAAGATTAATAGGTGGAGTTTTTTTTTTACCAACCAAGGCGTAAATGCCACTAGTAAGCATGGGGTTACAGAGAATTAACGTATGAGAAAAGACTTTGTATAGGGGTGAATGAAGAAGGGACAAAAGATAAACGGGAAACAAGTAGATAGAAAATGGCGATTGACGTTGCATTTAAATGTTTGAATATTCTAGTTATCAGGGAAGCGAGTAAACGGAAGGGAGTTCCACAGGCGGAAAGTGCGAGAAAAAAAACTGTTGAAGTAGAAGTAGCGGTTGCATTTAGCTATTTCAAAAGTAAACGGGTGGGACCTAAATTCCAATCTAGTAGCACGCTTAAATTCATGCACAAGGGAAAAAGGCTCGACAGAGCAGTTGCCATGAAAATATTTGTAGAAAAGACAGAAGGAAGCCACGGCACGTCGGTGAGAAAGTGACTTAAATAGTGATGACATGTCAGGATCGATTACATTACAGATCGTTCTTTGGATTTTGTCAAGAACGTCGAGATGAATAGCAGGAGCAGCAGACCAGATATGGCAGCAGTGTTTAATGTACTGACGAATAGTAGATTTGTACATATGCAAGAAAATCATACACAATGTAGAAAATCAACCAATCAATCTAGAGATTTTGGAAAAGAATCTGCAACGTTATCGGCCCTGACCTACCATTTCGGCTTCAATCCTTTTCCCACCGCCATAACGAAGCTTCTTTGTGATTTTTCTATGTATATTTTTATTGTAATTGTTCTGATGAGATTCTCTCTCTGGTACTTCGACGTCAGGAACATAAGCCAAGTACTATTTAGGTTTTATCTTCTTACAGTTGATATTGTTAAATGTAACCGTATTATAACGCCATTATTTTTGCACCAACCTAATAATTCACTATGGGAAAGCTGTAGAAAAAAGTTATTAATTAACAAGTGAGGAGAGATGTTTATTTAGCGGAAAGAAAGAAGAAAACAAAAACAAAAAACAACCCAGTGATAGGTAACAGGATACACGAAGCTAACACTAACTCTAAAATAAAACTGATTTTTTAAAAATAATTTCATGCTAAGCAAGGCGATGACGCCATTAGAACGCAGAGGGTTACAGATTGTGGGATGAGTAGCCATGGTCAAATGCAAAATAAATGACAGTACTGTTCAACAAAGAGAATTGAAAAAGTTTGTAATAAACAATAACAAGAAAAAGAACAGGGCGAAAATAATATAAAGCAAACAAACAATATATAAAAGACAGATTAACAAAAGCAAAGCAACATTAATATGGCAAGAGGTTCACAAACTAAGAATTGGCTTCAACACAAAAAAGCAAGTTCAGACAAGCGAACGTTACGTTTTGACTTCAAGACAAGACAGACCGGGTCTGCTTCAGGTCAAACTGAGAACCAGCCTATTTTATTGGCTAGGAAAATATCCCAGCATGCATTTGCGCAGTCATTCCTATTGCTATTGATTGAGAGGTGATGGACAAGTTCTTGTGCTGATTGAGTATATTGTCTTGAAGGAATGGATCGTGATTGTGATTAATTAGGACTAAGATAGTCAGTGAAGACCAATCTTTCCTTATTTCCCCTTCGGCGTTGTGCCACAATTTTTGTAATTTTACAAAAATAAATATAAATTCCTATTGCGATTGTTATTTCATGAAATTTTGACATATCTTTATAGGAAAAAAGACATTGAAAATTTATCAATTTTTATATCATGGGGTTTTGTAGGTCCCCTGTGAATATGCGGTATTGGGGTACTTATAAGATTGAGAGATAATGGATGAGTTCTTCTGGTGAAAATTTTAATGAATGAATGGATTGTGATTGCGATTAACTAGAATAGCTAATGAAGACCAGCCTTTTCCTCATTTCTTCTTTGGCCTTTTGTCATAATTTTGTATTTTGGAAAAATCGATATTCATTCCTATAGCAATTGAAATCAACATGGGAAGTGAAAGAAAATAAGAAAATTTTAGTGGAGAGAAATGAGGAAAAGGGCACCAAAGGAACACGGTTCAGGGACACAGAAGATGGCGATTGATGTTGCATTTAAATTTTTGAAGATTGTAGATGGCAAGGAAGCAAGAAATCGGAAGGCAGTTCCACAGGTGAGGAGTGCGAGAGAAAGAAACTATTAGAACAGAACTGACCGTAACATCTAGCTAGTTCATCACGGTCACCCATAAATCATAAAACCACCTGTGGATGACACTATCCATATATACAACTGAGACTCCATCCAACCATGAAAGACAATATTGATCAAAATATTAAAAAGACCACCCGCACATTTAAGATTGCTCTGATCTTATCGATGTTATAATTGAATAATTGAATAGATGACAATTTGCGGGAAATAGTATTTGTATCTTAGCAATGTGTGTGTGTGTGTTAGTATGGAGTATTGATGTACGTAATTGATATGGCATAAGAACATTTATTTACATAGACTCTAGTGGCTGTTATCATCACAATTGATGACGTAAGGCGAGTGTGAGATATTTATTCAGAAAAGATAGACTCGAAAAATAGAGTTCTTAAAACGGCTTCGACAACTTCTTTGATTTGTCCAAAAATAAAATAAACTTAGCGCCAATTTTAGATATTGACAAGTGGTACCATATGAATAACAAAATTGCTTTCATCATTCGACTTCCGGTTTCACGAACATTTTCGTGATACACACAATAACGAAAATGACAAACTTTAGGTGGTTCAAAGTAAATAGTGTCAAGTGTAATAAAGATTTATTTGTGCAAGGCGTTTGTAAGAAATAAATTCATATAAAATAGCAGGGCAATTACCACATATTATGTCGAAAAAAATGAAACTTTGACCATGTGATCAGTTACTGGAAAATATAATCGAATAGACTAATAGAGTTTTTTTAACAAATATATATTGGGCGGTTTTGGTAGTATCTGTTCGTCGAAAGCAGAAGATTCGAAAAATATTTATAATAAAATATGAGCAAGAAGAAGTCTAAAGCACGTAAAGAAGTTATTAATTTCTAGAAAGAGAATTTGCCACGTATAAAAATGTGTTGTATACCTTTTCTCTAACCCTGAAATTGAAAACTATTAGATTTTATAAAAGGCTGCGTTTACTCACATGTCCGGCACATCATGTTGCAAAAGGCCGTGTTTCCCGATTTCTACCCGAAGGCTATCATCTCTGTCAAGACGAGATCCGTTGATTGGTTTATGAGGGTCACATGATAGACCAAGCGTGGTGCATAGTAATTGTAGAAAAGGACGGTAAGTTATTCAAACAACATAGTTGAATATTTGTTTTAAAAAAAAAAGCAAAAAAGTGAGAAATTGTTAAAGTAAGTTTAACTACACGCAGAATGAAATTCAACCGATGATTATGAATTCGGATTAATTATAATGCCCGAGAGATCTCAGTAAAAAGGTTTAGAGATGAACTGTTTATTGATTAGATAGGATTTTTTTTCGTTCTTTTTCTGAATGGTTAGAACAGATCTTTGAGAAAATTAAATTTCTTGTAAGTTTTAATCCTACTTTTACTCAGAATTTGTGCTCAATGTATAAAAATCGTAATGCCGTTTTAAAAATCAATTCACCTCAAGGAAGATGGTAATGCTATTAAGACTCAAAGGGGCTACTGGGAGTGAAAGAGAATGAGAAGACTTCAGAAGAAGGAACCGGAAACCCAATACCAAACAGAAAACAAGGAAAAAAAAACTCTAATTATGTTCAAAAGATCGGGGGAGGGGAATGTGAACTGGGCGATAGGCGGACCTATCTACTTTTATTGAGGGAAAAGATAAAACTAAAAAATAAATAGTAAATAAAATTTAGTTTAGGCGGAGACGTTAGAGTTATAGAAAAGTAGGCTTTAGAAGGAACCAGAAACCAAATCCTAAACAAGGGACAACGGATAAATCTCTACTCTTGACCGAGGAGAAGTGTGAACCGGACGACAGTCGAACCTATCCCTTTTTCATATTTTTTTCACTGACGTTCATCCAAAACAAGGCCCAAAAGACACTCAAGGTAAAGGCTCATTGAATGCTGTATGAACGTAAGAAAGGGCAAGAATTTAACTTCGTGGGGCTATGTAGGAAAGATAATGGCTGACTCTAGACTTGAAGAGATTGCGATTGGGAAAAATAAGAGAATGAACAGATTTTAGAGGGAAACGGAAACCCAGCCCTAAAAAGGGAAGAAGAAATAAACCTCTACTCCACTTAAAAAGACTGAGGAAGAATGCGAACCGGACGACAGGCGAATGTATCTACTCATATTGATACATGACTGACGAGGCAGATATTTTCCCGCAGTAGGTTGCCATTTTTTTCTGCGGTAGACCAGTTGCCATCTAGGCTATAGAATCCGATCTGTCCTGTTATTTACCTATAGCTGGGGGGTGGGGGAAGAAGAAGAGGATTCATACTTTTCCCAATGATATTATCACGTAAGTGTAACGGATTTGACAGGAATTCGAACTCGGCCCTCCGTTTCCTTAATCCGAGCCGCTATCCATTACTCCAACGTTTCCACCGTTTAGACTATTCGGATCATAGACTCGTCTCCGGATGGTGTTAGGTACTAGGCCTAGAATGGAGTCGTTTTAATAGCCTATACAAATATACTATTCATCTGCATTTAGACAGAATTAGTTCCCAGGCAAAATGAACCGTTTAATTAATTTGTTGAAGCCCTTTATGTGAGGTATTCAGATACCCTTTGTTTATTAAGTGATCGTCTTTGGTATTGAAATAAACTTTACCGTCGCTGTCTTTTTTGTTTTGTTGCTAATCTTTTTCTTCCGAGAGACATTTACATTTTATAATATTAAATGCATAAACCTTTTAACATGAAAAGATATTGAACAAAAAGCCATTTATGTAGTACCAAGAGTAATCAATGAATCATAGATACCATTAGACATAAAAAAATATAAAGGGAATGAGTTAATTAAGCAGTTCATTGGCCTGCATTTCAGTTGGGATTTCTTTATCTCTGCTTTATTGAATACATTGTTTCAAGACTTTTGTTTCATTACATATCCCTTAATTGTGTTTCGTGCCTTGTTAGAACACCAACCCTTTCAAACTATTGATGTTCTGGGTATGACGATAAACTACATCCGCGTCCTGGGTATGGCGATAAACTACATCCAACAGCAAGGGCTCAGATAATGTTTTCGGAAAAATAATGATGCCAGCTATATGTTTTTGAAACAATAATGTTGCAAGCTATACGTTTTTTCTTTTTTTTAAAATAATGTCAGCTATAAGTTTTTTGTTAAAAATAATGTTGCCAGTTATACGTTTTTGAAACAATGTTGTCAGCTGAAACAATGTTGCCAGCTATGCGTTTTCGAAACAATAATGTTGCCAGCTATGCGTTTTTGAAACAATAATGTTGCCAGCTGTACGTTTTTGAAACCATAATGTTGCCAGCTATATGTTTTTTGGAAAAAAAATTATTCCAGCTGTACGTTTTTGAAACAATAATGTTGCGAGCTATACGTTTTTGGAACAATAATGTTGCCAGCTATGCATTTTTGAAACCATAATGTTGCCAGCTATGCGTTTTTGAAACCATAATGTTGCCAGCTATAGTTTTTTTGTAAAAAAAATAATGTTGCCAGCTGTGCGTTTTTGAAACAATAATGTTGCCAGCTATACGTTTTTTATTCCATGCAAAATAGGCATTTAAAATTCATATAAACTGGATTTGGCATTAAATAACCCACAGTGGTTGATATGCCATAAAACCCAAACAAACAAACAATCAAACTATCGCCGTCATTCTATGCCTTCAACAATGATAATAATATGAAAAGCAATAAAGCTATTAGAGAATTTATAATAATTATCATATATTTTGCGAAACTACCATGATGAACATTTATAAAAATTTTATTTTTTATAATTTAGTCTTTAGCGTAGTAAATAAAAGTTTAATCGTCTAGGTTGTCTTTTTAACACGTCAGTTCAGTTATATGCTATGCGTGATACACGCTTAGGCGATACATGACGTACGAGGCAGATTTTTCCCGCAGGAGGTTGCCATTTCTTTCTCCAGTAAACCAGTTGCCATCCAAGGCTTTAGAACCCGGTCAGTCCTGCTATTTACCGATAGTCAGTTCAGTTATGTGCCATGCGTAATACACGCTTAGGCGATCATGTATCTTTCGATACATGACGGACGAGGCAGATTTTTTCCCGCAGGAGGTTGCCATTTCTTTCTCCAGTAAACCAGTTGCCATCCAAGGCTTTAGAACCCGGTCAGTCCTGCTATTTACCGATAGTCAGTTTAGTTATGTGCCATGCGTAATACACGCTTAGGCGATCATGTATCTTTCGATACATGACGGACGAGGCAGATTTTTTCCCGCAGGAGGTTGCCATTTCTTTCTCCAGTAAACCAGTTGCCATCCAAGGCTTTAGAACCCGGTCTGTCCTGCTATTTACCCATAGTCAGTTCAGTTATGTGCCATGCGTAATACACGCTTAGGCGATCATGTATCTTTCGATACATGACGGACGAGGCAGATTTTTTCCCCGTAGTAGGTTGCTATTTCTTTCTGCGGTAGACCAGTTGCCACCCAAGGCTATAGAACCCGGACTGTCCTGCTATTTACCCATAACTGGGAGGGGGAGAAGAAGAGGATTTCCCAAGGATATTAGCACGTAAGTGAATGTAATGGATTTGACCGGAATTCGAACGGCTCTCCGAGTCGTTACCCATTACACCATCGTGCCTCCTCGAACGCGTGCCTTTGAGAAAAGTGTATTTTTAAAGCTAAGGCTGTAAAAACAAATTGTTATAGTTCTGTGAAAATCTATTTTAGAATTAGCGGTTAAAGAATTGTTGCGGATTCATTTTTTTAATTTTTATGGAGAAATGTTTTCATATTGACTGCCCAATGAGAAGCTCTTGTGAAAATCTCGATGGAGCCGATGTGACACTCCTTTGTTCAATAAAAGGGACTGTTCTTAGCGGACGCCCAGAAAGCAATTAATAGTAGGGTAGGAAGCATTAGCTTCAAGGCCGAAGGGTCATAAATCAACACGGGGAAAGAAGAGCCGACAGCTATAGGCAGATTCAACCCCAACCAGAAAATTCCTTTCTGCGTCTTCCCAAGAAGAATTTAAACAAAACGAACATTCAAGTTTAACTTTTCAGTAAATGACTGCATAAAGCCCTCGAGACAACAACCTGTGGAAAACACAAAACCCCTTCGTGCTGAAACGTTCCTATTGAAGAAATTACGTGGGAGTGTTTTGCATTTTCTGCCTTGTGCAATTTTTTTCTTCCTCAAATTTTTTTCCATTTTTTTAAGGTGTAATCTTTTTTTTTTTTTCACTGAATCAGTGTTTTTGTTTTCCTTTTTCTAGATTAATTCTTTTGCACCAGCTGAAATTTTTTTATGCTGCCGTAATAGGTGCACAAAAGAAAATTTTTGTGCAAATTTTGTATTGTAACTTTTTTGCCTTTTCTTGAGTAATAAAGGCACGGTGGCGTAATGGATATCGGTACGGATTGAGGAATCGGAGAGCTGAGTTCGAATTCCAGTCGAATCCATTACATTCACTTAAGTGCTAATACCCTTGGAAAAGGTATGAATCCTCTTCTTCTCCCCCCCCCAGCTATGGGTAAATAGCAGAACAGACTGGGTTCTATAGCCTTGGATGGCAACTGGTCTAGAAGAAGGAAAAATTCTGAATTCAAAACCTGCGGAGGGTCGTTTAGGGACCTTGTGGCACGTGGTGCACCAGGTCTCTGTATTCGGCCCTTCAAAAAGTGTGGATGGTCCTGCACGAAACCTTCACCACTATAATCAAATCTCATGTGCTATACATGCGGGTTAGGGACCGCTTGTGAATTCCAAATTCCCATGAAACTCCAATATTAGAGTCGGCTCAACCCACCTCGGGGTTACAAGAGAGAGTATTAAATGTTTTCCTTTAAAATTTTGCGCGGTCTTGTTTTGTTAATTAGACCTTTTTGAGCTCAAGTAGAAGAGAAGCAAGCGTTTTCTTTTCCATTTTTATTCCTACTAGGTTTCGTGTTTGCCTCAAGATTTGGCGGGGAGTTAAATTTTTACATTTTGCACAAGAAATGTGTTTTTTGCGTAATTAAAATTTGTTGGTGCTAAATATTTAAGGGACGTTATAAAAATTAGTCGACCAAAATGTAGAATCAATTTGCTTGCTGTCGAGCCGGCCTTATGCAGCAGAATAAAACAGTGGAATATCTTCTGTCCAACTTCAGGTGATCACTTGCCGGAAGTGACGTATGTTCCAGTACAATAGCGAGAAATAGAAACGGAAGTAGAAAGTGTCGGACGAGAAGGACAGGAAACTGCTGACCATTGGATGTCTTTATAAACATACTTCTTCACTCGGTCATAAACCTCTTGGGCTAACACGTGGTCGGGAAGGGAGAAAAAAAAAAAAAAAAAAAAAAAAAAGAAACCAGTGTTAAAAAAATAAAACACTTGTCGCCTTTTATTCTTTAATCGAAAACAAAGGAAATGAGACTTGAAACTCAAACAGACGATGCAAACAGACATTGTTACTGTGATTTTTTTTTAGCACATCGCTATTTTTTTAGTTGTCTTAAATGCTGAAAACTTAATTTGTTTGTTTGTTTTAACTTTGGAATAAGATAAACGAATACGAGTCAGAGATATCTCCTCATTTTTTTTGTTTTTGTGTCCTGTGTGTGTATGGTAAGGAAGAGCTGTCTTTAAAGTATCGGTAATTAGAAGCTAAGGACACATCATTATATGTGTCTATATGTAAGGACACCTGGCTCAGTGGATAAAAGCGTTGGTTAGATCCAAAGAGTTGCGAGTTCAATACCTGGCTACGGCAGAAAAAACTTGGAGAGTCGATTTAAAGGGAGTTAACGGAAGTATCAGGAAGCGGCATAGCACGTGGAACTAGAATTGTATACCCCGGTGGACGAAATAAATGGTTCGAAATTCCAATCAGCAGAAAAAGGCATACAACGGCCGACAGATGAGGACAGCGGCCCGAACAATGTAAATAACGACATATATATATATATATATATATATATACACAAACATAAAAGGCACACACACACCTATATATTAAATATATGTATATAAGAAATATATTGAATATATATATATATATATATGTAAAAAGCGAATAAGAAAGACAATAGGGACAATTATTCTTTATGGACTTTATCAAGCGAAAGATAGCTTTTGGCACCATAATATGTCGTTAAGTGTCTAGAGAATTTTGTTTTATTTTATTTATTTATTTATTTTTTTAAATTTTTTTTTCTAAAGGGATGTTTCGTACTTAAACGCGTCGCACTGAACTATAATTGTTTTTTTTGACGACTTCATAAAGGGTTTTTCTATTTTATGATTGGGTTAAGCTTTTAAACCTTTTATTAAACTATGAAATTTAATTTTTTTATGCTAATTATTTAATGCGAAAATTTGTTGATGTCGGCAGAAAACCGTTAACTCATTTCTATGGTTTAATAAATTTTCATTATTTAGAAACTTAATAATGTGTAGTTTTTCATGTAGGCATAATGGGCATGGGTCATCCCAGCTTTTACAAATTCTTATTCTATTTATTATTTTCCATTTTACTTTTGGTGTTTTATTCATTTCTTTTAAATGCCAAAAATATTTGGATAGAAATGTCTGATTTCTATTTTTAATATTATTGAAGGGGCTTTTGTGTTGTCTCCATCTAATTTAAATTCATTCTTTGTATATCCTATCAGTGTTAGGACTCTCAATGGATGAGATAGTGCATTGGTATACCACAGATTTTGTGCAGCATTTATTTTCCAACGGGCAATCTTCAGGGTTTCTACAATCAAATAATTTTTCATTATTTTTGTCTAATTTTAGTTTAGGATTTTTATTCATACTGTTTTGACATGCGTGTTTTTCCAGGATTTTATTATTATGTTTTTTTATGATTCTTTCTAGATTTTCAGTGCAACTGTAACTTAATTTTAATGTGTTTTTGTTAAAGATCTTGCTAAGTCTGCTATTAGTAGGAAAGTGTTTTTCATTAAAGTTAGGAACTTATGCCCTAGCTTAATACTAACCATTTGGTTGAACGAAGGGGTATATCAAATGATTTTCCTTTTCCTGTTTTTCTTCTGGTTAGTACTATTGTTTCTATAATTTATGTTAGCGTTTTTGTATCCACTATTTTTTCGGGCTGTGTTATAAAAATTACTGTGTTGTTGGAATATTTCCTTATTAGTGGAGTTCATGCTGATTTCTGATTATTGATGTGGGTATATGCTTAATTATAGATGGAGGGTGGTTTGACAGGGTGTACATACAAGGGATTTGTGTTAGGTTTTCTGTAAGGTAGGTATATATTGTTCATTAAGTCTAGAGTTATGTCGAGAAAGTTTACCCTTTTTAATTTAGTATTGACTGTAGTTTTTAAGTTTAGTTTTCTGAATTTACTACATATTATCTTTCTAATTTTATCTATTTTAAGATTTGTGGAGCTCCTCACTACCATGAGCCCGTCGTCTCTATATAGCCCGATGTCCTTAATGTCTAATTCACGGTGCGCGGTTAGATTGTATAGTGTAAATAGACCGACAAGGTCAGAAGACTCTGCAGAGACTAAAGATCCCATGGTGATGTCAAAATTGTCATTAGTGTTTTTAATCCATTGGTCCCCATTATGGATGAGGACAGATTTTTTTGCACTAAGAATTATGTACATATCTTCCTTAGTTAAGTCAGAATATACAGTAGCAAACTCTAGGGCAGTCGTGAAGAGATCTCTTGATATTGACTGGTAATTATCCACAATATCGAACTGTATTAGGGTTCAATCAGGCTTATTGTCGATGTTGGTAAACCAATTGATGACGTCTTTGGTATTAATCCAGTGTTAATCCAAGGCATTTTTGATTTGCCTAGTGATATTTTATAGGATTCTTTTGCTTATCTTTCCTATGTCGGGTCTGGTTGGGTTTATCATTCTGGTAGTGGGGTCTTCCTCAAAATCCTGTTTGTGGACATTAAGAGTGATGTAGCATTCTTTTTCAGCTAGTTTCACTAATCTATCACTTATTTTTAATTTTTCAGTATAATTTTACTGGTTCTGTTGATACTATCATATTAATATTGTTATTATGAGCTTTTTTTTTTATAACTCTTAGTTAAATTTTTTTAATTAATTTGTTGTAGTCGTCTGCCGTCAATTTTTAGAAGTTTCCCGTTTTGTCGGACTTAACTAGTCTTTTATTGCTGCATCAACGACAGCGTAAATCCGTCCATGTTTACTAACTAACTATTTACTAACTCCAGAAATATTCAATAATAATAAAATTAAATATAAAAGCTTTAGGACTCAGTAATCATAAAGTAAATTTAGAGTATTTGCAAAAAGGCAAAAAAGGTAAAAATAAACAGAAATAATCCACCTTTTAATCCTGATGTTCAAACGAATATCGGAAGAATTTAAAAAAAAAAAAAATTCATAATCACTTAGCTTCTCATATAACTGAACAAGTTAC
The DNA here is from genome assembly GCA_963932145.1 of Acanthosepion lycidas. Classification (NCBI taxonomy): domain Eukaryota; kingdom Metazoa; phylum Mollusca; class Cephalopoda; order Sepiida; family Sepiidae; genus Acanthosepion; species Acanthosepion lycidas. The sequence continues at coordinate 113,694,416 of OZ010580.1, read as the reverse complement.
ATTTGTAACTTGTTCAGTTTTATAAGAAGCTAAGGGGAAGGGTAGAAAGATACTCAACCATGTAGCTAATTGTAACACATATTATTTTTATTGGAATTTAAAAATAATTTTTTACTCAACAGTTATTTATCATCGCCTGAGGAGGCACAATTTGAGTGCTGAAACATGAAAGATATTGTGTATAGATTTTTAACATGTTTTTGTTTTAATTTAATATAATAAATAATAATAAACTCTACTCTGTATTGAGCCCTTTTTTTAAAAAAAAGGTATTTGTTGTTAACATTATTTTTCATTCAGTTTTTCCAGTTATGAGTCCTTTTTTAAAGCTGATCGTTTTGTGTTCATTTTGTTAAGTTCTTTTTTCGTAACAGATTTAATGTTTAGTATAGAGCTTAGAAAAAATTCGCAGTGTGAGATAGGCAAGATGTAAGGCATGTAGCAACATCAGCACGGCAAAGGGCGCTCCTTTAAAGGCAAGGAAGGGCAAAAATATTTTAAGTCAAGTGATATCAATTGCTGTATGAGTCGTACAATTTTTGAATCAAGCACGAGCAACGCCGGGCCATGCTGCTAGTAGATAATAAAGAAAAGATTTCTGTGAAGATCCATGGTCTTCGACAGTTTGAAGGGAGATAAATTATTTTATAAATTATTGAGCTTAGCTCATTGGAAATAACATACTTAATAGTAAATGTTTAATTTAAAGCACATTTACTCGTTCGGATTTTCTCGAAACTTTAAACTGCTCAGTTTATGTGCTTTAGAGGAAAATAGAACCTTGCTTGGTTGTGAAGGTCTTCATAGCTGAGCGGTTAAATTACGTCGGAGTACACGACAATTTCTCCTGTAAAAGGTGGAGGGCAGGTTCAAATTCTGTCGAAGGGCACATTAATCTTTATTAACTTTTATCGAGTGTATAGGTTGGTAGACGAAATAATTACTGTTTAAAATAAACGGAGCGTCCACTCAAATATGGGTATCCACTAAAAATAACATAAGCATTTTCTTAGTTTCCTTCTGACTGCTATCAGCACAGTGTCAACCGCATATCTTCTGTTGTTAAGATCATGACGATTTACTAAGCGTAGCTTGGTTGTGACACAAAACCGAAAGTATGGAGCACCCAGACAGTATTGAACTCAGAAGAAATTGATCTAGTGAGACAAGCTCGCTAACTATTACACCACGTCGAGGTGCCCTGATATAGTGATTTACTCAGCGATGCTTAGATGTGGCACAAGGCCGAAAGTATGGAGCACCCATGAGAATCGAACTCATTACTCAGTCGTAATCTATCGAGACAAAATTGCTAACCAATTAACCATATCGAAGTGCCCTGATATATTGGTTTACTAAGCGAAGCTTAGATATGGCACAAGGCTGAAGTACGGGGCACACAGTGAGGATAGAACTCACTATCACGTGAAAGTGTCCTGCTATTAAGATTATGTACCCTATAATAAATCCTGGTAGATCTATCAAGTTGTTCGGAAAATAATGTTGAATTTTAGAATAAAAATTTGAATTGTTCTCTATTATTGTAATAGTTGAAGTAAAATATATTACTCCTTCCTTAAAGTGTTCTCTTTGTTAATTTTATATCAATCTCTTTCAGAATTTAACTTAAAACCATATATATCCCTTACCTTGAACAGGAAAAAGAAGAGATGCATTTACTTTTTTTGCATGAGTTCGTGCCTTGGTCATAATGCTTCTCAAACTGCTGCCAAGATTAACAGGCTGTGGGGTGAAGGATTCATTTGCGACTGGACAATAAACAATTGGCTCAAAGGTCCGATCCTGACGAAGGACCAAAACACTTTCTAAAATCGAAATTATACCAAGAAAACATTGTGACTATCTGGTATCCGCCATTGGTGTTATCCATTACGGCTTTTTGGAATCTAACCAGAGCATCACTGCCGAAGTTTACTTCCAGCAACTGGATGAATTACACATTCATTTAAAAAAAATGCGACATGCTTAATTGACGGGGTTCAGTTCTGCTCCTTGACAGATCTTCGGTCACATGTCGCCAGGAGGACATTGCACATGCTCGCCGACTTCAGATACGAGACTTTGCCATATCCACCATATTCCCCACGATCTCTGACTACTACCTTTTCAATCATCTTGGCTGTCTTTTAACCCAAAAGACATTCCGATGCAAAGATGCAGAAACTGCTTTCCAAAGATTCCGATTTCTCGGCGTTCAAACCTTTACAGTTTTATTGTAAAGGCATAAATAGACTTGTAACTCGATGACAGGGATCGATAGATGTTCAGGGTTCTTATTTTGACTGATTTAAATACCATTTAAATACATTAATTCAGGAATAAAAGTTGATTCTAAAACCGGACAGTATTTTCTGAGCGACCTAATAATTACCTTAAGAAGCAATGCGTTAACGCGTTGATCTTTCTGGTTGTGGCGTACTTCATAAACAGGTTGCGATGGATAAATTGTCGTTTAAATTACGCAAAAATGAAAATAACATTGACATCACATTTTTTCAATAAAATCGCCATTGGCTTCAACCACGGCCTCCAGATGACCTCGGAATCGCCTGCAACACTTCTGGGCGGTGTTCTTGTTTAAGTTGCTGAATGCAGTTGAGGTTGTAGTCTGGGGTGTTAGATATCCAGATGTATGGGGTAATATGGTCACAGTAATTATCTGACAGTCATGACCAGGTTCTCCTGGCAACAGGACTCTGCACCATGCAGTGTCCTGTTGCCAGACACAGGTTTTTCCAGCAGTTACCCTCTTGCACTGCCTCCTGTGTTGAGTCTGAGGACCTCACCAACAAATTCGGGAGTTCTTTACATCTGTATGTCAGCGTACTCCCGAATATTTAAATTTATGTTGTTAGCCAGATTTTCCGTGTAAAAGTCGAGTCCGATTTTGTACGTTTTATGAACAGACGATACGAAAAATTTCTTTTTTCGTTATTTTTTGTGGGGGGGAAAAAGTGGCCCAATCGGATCAAATCGAGGTTTTTAATAAATTCTTCACATTATCTGCTCAAGGTTGCTGTCTTATGAGCTTGTCTTGTTAACTGTGCCATAGAGGGGGGGGGGCTTCTGTGGAAAACCGTAAATAATACAATTCAGAACTATAAATTTCTTTTCCTATTTTCAAAGCTGTATAAATTACAATCGATTTCAGGTCACGTTAAATGACTCTTTGAAGTTCCGGTGTAACGTTATCGGAGTTTTATACGAAGGTCACTCCGAAAGTAATGCTTTTTATAATTTTATTTTACCCACGATATTAGAGACAGATGACGGTGGTTTGGAAGCAGAGACTGAAACTTCGACAATAATCTATAATTAATTTTGTCTGCTTACAAAAAGGGATTGAGTGATGGACCAGCAAAATGGCTTCCGGCAAAATGAAATCAAAGTCTAAAAAGCCGGTGCGTGCGACTGAATTCCTTCATGCAGAAAAAAATTGTAGCTATTTTCATTCATCGAAACTTGCTAAATGTTCATGGAGACTATTGAAGGAATGTGAGCACAGTTCGGTGATGGGTAAAGCGTTTCAGCATTGGCGACAGTGATGTACGAGACAAACCAAGTTCCAGGCGGCCAAGTGTCAATTCACGAAAAGTTCATTGATAGTGGAAATTCATGGCGTGATGGTTTTCATGTAGGAAAAAAAAAGTTGTTTTGTAGATGGAAAGTTGCTCTATCCAACGGTGTTATTGTTCCCCCCATCCCGTGTTGGTTGTAATTTCCGTGGGCAACGTACGGCCCATTACTTTCGGAGCGTCTATTACATTTTCAGGAGACAGGCTGTACATCAGTATCTATTATTTTTACTGATATTTGTTGCTAAATGACTGATTTCTCGTTGTATGCAAATGTAAAAAAAAAAAAAAATGAAAAAACAGAAAGGAAGAAAAAAAAGGTCTTTTCGGAATATATTCTTTATACCAAGCAAAGAAAATAACTTTTTTTTTTTTTTTTATTTTTTTTTTTTATTTCCGTTTAAGTAATTCTTCATCAACCGAAGGAAATATCGAAATACAGATTTGAAAAGGTCACCAAAGGCTCTTATAAGGTTAAATGCTGAAATTTTACTATTAGGTTCGTGCAAAAATAATGACGTAATAATGTCGTTTTTTGACGTTAAAAATACGTCAAAAAACGACATTATCACGTCATTATTTTTGCACCAACCTAAATTAAACATTAAAACTCCGCCATCTCTGGCCTACTTTTTTTGACTCTTCCCCTCAATGGAGAAGTGAATCCAACTTACCCGCCATAGCCGCTACGATATTTGAATTGAAAATTCGGTCAAATAGTAGAATTCTACCTGATATCGCTGAATATGAGAGACAGCCACAAATTGGGTTCAACGGTTTCATGTCCACCCATGTCATTGCTACTGTCATTTTATCATTTCCGCTTAAAAAAAAAAAAAAAAAAAAAAAAGAGAAAGAAAAAAAAAAAAATTGCGACCTCTTCCGCGGCGAACCAAATGACTCATTGTAAAATGTAATAAAATAACCATTTCTATAGACAAAACATTCAGAGTTCATTGTCAGAACAGCATTAAACGTTACTGTTGGTCGAACATTCCTCATAATGTTTATTCCTCATAAAACAGATTTTCAGAAAAATATATTCCTCAAGTCCACTGTTATCGCTCTTTCTAGTATTAATGAAAATTATTTTCCCTTCTCCTTACATGTACTGTCCGTTTTTGTTGTCGAAGTCTTCAAGTAATATGTTTTTTGTTATTTGGTAAAGCTTTGTGATATTGTAGTGCCAGTCTATAGGATCTACTGAAGGATTGTCTTCTTCAAGATTGATGCGCTTGAAGCCAGTTTTTTTAATCGCTGATCTGAGAGAAAGCGTTTATATATGGATGATAGTTTGGAGCTTTCTGATCGAGTTGGACGCCGTATCAGAATCTAATTCTGACGAGGCTATTTAAGAACATAACGAGTTTGAGATCGTTCTTTGAGAATCAATGTAAGCCGACGGCGTTCGTGCATTGCTTTTAGACTAGGTCACGTGACTCGTGGCTGCATTAGCTGCATATTCGTCGCGGGCACCAGAAACAATGTCAACGTCTAGATAATTCGATTACTTGTTTTTAGAAAAGGCACACCCGGAGAGTAATGCTGCACACTCTTTCCATCGTCTAATTTCCTTCCATTTGACACTCTGCCGTATTGAGCTTGTTAGGCATGTGGGGTCTGACAATATACAACACTTGACAAAGTCAGTCGTGATAGTAGTATTCAATAATCAGCTAGACAAGTTATGTTATCTTTCTCGTAGACAATTACCCATGACTACTTATGATTAGTCCATTCATGGTAGTAAGGAGGGGTAACTGCTCTTACCACAACAGAGCTAAACTTAGAAAATGGAAAGAATAAACACAGCCTTATCAGTGTTACAATTACAATCCATTATTATTTAATAGAAACATAAACAAGAAATATATCGGGCGGCAATGGTTAAGAAGTTAACTTGCAAACCATTACTATTGTAGTGACCTTGATCCTCACTGGGTGTCATCCACTTCTTACCTTTTTTTTCTGTCGAAGCCTAGCAAATATCCAACAAATATTCCTTTATGCATTTATCTGAAAAAAAAAAAAAAAAAAAATCCCAAAACATTGAAATATATGGGTAATGCCCTGTTCAAATTCCAGGCGATTCTGTTGCGTTCACTTTCGTACTATTGCCTTTGGCGAAGACAGCAATCCATCTCTTCTCCCCACTGTGTTAGGTTAAATAGTAGAATAGACTGGGTTCTCAAGCGTTGGTTAGAAAACCAGTCTAATAGAAGGAAAACTCACAATTCCAAACCGTAGAGAAGGCAACAGAAAAAAAAAAATGATATATTTCCAAAGAATCCATGGCAATTCATAGATAATAAAGAAAAGGAATCTGTGGAGAGCTATGTCCGGAAGGAACATGACATTTTATAAAATATACACTGTAGGCTAAGAGTTTGTGGTTACTATCTGGATTCCGGAGAATAGCCTAAAACTGAAGGTAGTGTGCCATTTTCATAATTAACTAGCTCGCTTTGGGCTGGAGGGACTTTCTCTTCTTTAAGGGTTTTATCATGTATTCAATAATAATAATAATAATAATAATAATAATAAATATAATAATAATAATGATGATAATAATAATAATAATGATAATAAAATAAATGCATAAATTTTATTTAAATTTTTTAGTTTGGTTGGTAATGGCCACCTTAGGGCTGGCGGATTTTATCTTTTAGATAACTTCCTCTATATAAAAAAATGAACGCTATGAAAAATACATGTAAAAGAGCAAATGAGTTTTAAAATGGGCATAACGCTTCATTACTATGAAAAATATTCCTATATATATGACGTTATATTTCTAATTTAATTTAATTAAAGTTAATGTCGTTGATTTTGCAAACGGGAAACGAGGCATTTTTCTCGATTGCATTTGTGTGAAGTGATCACAAATTACCACAGAATGAATTTAGACTTATACACACGAAAAACTGACTGATTTAAAAGAAGAAGAAGAAGAAGAAGAAGAAGAAGAAGAAGGTTGATGATGATGATGATATAGTGGAAGTTTAGCGAAGTGAATTAATTCCAAAACAACTTTTCTTAGCCGGTCGGGCTATGGAATACAAGCGAAGAGAACTGCCCGAGAATTCAGTGTCAGATATAGAAAAGAGAAAAATAATGTTTTTGCAGACAGCGTTTTGGAGTATGTTTTTTTTTCAAACACACAGCTAGAAGTATAAATACAAAAAGAAGTAACTAGGTCTTTTTAACAATTAAAATGGTGCCGTTCGGTGGATGGGGAGGTGTAATTATATTTTTGTATGATTGAGTAAAATAATAAAAAAAGAAACTGAATCTAAATTAAAAATGATAGAAATTCTCTTTACTGAATTTTTTTTTTCGGATTGATTGTTAATAATAATAATAATAATAATAATAAAAACAACGATGGTGAATGATGTATTTGAAGATATACATTTCCTTTGCCTTTCGATTGGTCAAAAATAAAACTGAATATGATCTCATGATTAAGAAAAAAACAAAACTGAAAAACAATGATAGCGTTTATTTACTGCTCAGTAGCGATTTTTTTTTTCATCACACAGAAATGTTCTCTCTCAAAATAACATTCGATCATGAAGTCACATGCTGGCGTTCGATACTGCAATCACATGATGGCATCCAATTTGTGAAGTCTCGTGACTTATCACACAAAATCTTGTGACAGACGCCCCAGTACTTAACGAAACTTAGCTTTGTCTGGCATAAGAATACAAGCAATGAAGGCCAACTTAAGATCACATTCGCTACACAGTTGTGGAGGACCGATTATCTAATTCATAAAAACCTGCTTCTCTGTCTGTCTATCTGTCTGTCTGTCTATCTGTCTATCTGTCTCTGCCTATCTATCTATCTATCTATCTATGAACTTCGGGGAGTTTATCCACAACTTCGAGCATAATGCTCAACATCTAATTTGATAACTGGAAAAGTATAATAAAAAATGAAACAGATAGACAATTTCGATTCTTTTTAATCAAACTATATATATATATATATATATATATATATATATATATATATATATATATATATATTTATAAATATAAAAGTGAACGTAGAAGTCAACACTTAGAGGCGACAGTCTGTTTCATGCTAGATGCACTCGTGGCCTGACGATTGCGTCTAGCATGAAACAGACTGTCGCCTCTAAGTGTTGACTTCTATGTTCACTTTTATATTTACACACGCTCTATCTCTGATATTGAGCACTTTATCTCATAAATATAGCACATCTTAAGACTATATTTCTTCATATATATATATATATATATATATATATATATATATATATATATATATATATAGTATAGAAAATTAGGAAATCAGCCGATTCCGCTACCTTGGTTGCAACCTTTCGGTATCTTCAGGCGATTTGTGGTCAAATGATATCCTAACGCTTTATTTTTTTAAAATAAAAATTTATGAACGCTACATTAGAAAAAAAAATGAATAAGCACACGACGTGAGGTGTGGTAGAAGGTGGGGAGACGGTAGAAGAGGAGGAGGGGGAAATGAAGTTTATTGGAAATATATCGGTGGGGAATTAAATGAAAAAGACATACATTCTTTTCATCCCACTTCAAATGAACCCAAAAGGGAATTTTTAGTATGAATACAATGGGACATAATTTTCGTTCTCTGGTTTAAAAGTTTTTTTAGGGAATCTGGAAATGTCAATTAACAACGCAGAAATAGGATCAATGGAACTCAACAAAATTGTGGATATTATCCGGGCTATTTCTACTGAAATGCTACAATCCATATATAACTTATCTAAAACTAAAAATAAACTGATCCAACCATACTTATCTAATATATATAGCATTAGTGCCACCAACGAGTTCCTTGACATCTTATATTCTAATAAACCTAACAATGGCAACCTCGCCGGGTTAGATGTTGAAAGACTGTTTACTAATAAAGAAACCATATACACACACACACACACACACACACACACACACACACACACACACACACACACACACACACACATATATAGATTAGGTTGGTGCAAAAATAATGTCGTTTTCTCACATAGTAACATATGTGAGAAAACGACATTATTTTTGCACCTAATATATATATATATATATATATATATATATATATATGATAACGATATATAAATTTGTATATATCAAGAAGAGTTTTGGAGGAAAAAATGTATGACAAAATGGAAAACGTTTTCGTGTGACGCGTTTCCTCCCCAGCGACTTCATCAGACAAGGTTTAATTACGTCGATGCTACCACACGTGTGACTATCTCTCTCTCTCTCTCACTATATATATATATATATATATATATATATATATAAACGTGTGGTCGCATTAACGTAAAAAAATTAAACAAGTTGTAAGGATACCGCTCTTAAAGCATAAAGTTTTGTAATTAAAAATGGACATATTAAGAGAGAGAGAGAGAGAGAGAGAGAGAGAGAGAGAGAGAGAGAGAGAGAGAGAGAGAGAGAGAGAGAGAGAGAGGTGCGACAGGGAGAAAGATTGAGATAGAGACTATTAGTTGCAAGGAATAAAATTAAATGTTCAACTTATCGTCTCTTATAGCTTGGTGTTTTGTGTTTATGGTATCCACTCGTCAGTGACTTTGACAGTAAAATTGAATTTATTTGCAGAATAATTATTCATAGAATTATTTGAGGGAGGTTTACAAATACTAATGGCCTTAAAAGTATTGTCTTCAGAAATACATTGGATCAACCAGTTTTTTTCCGAAACACAGTCTTACAAACACACACACACATACGCACACACACACACACAGTGTAACCCGGATATAAGAGACCCGGATATAAGAGGTTTTCTCTGGTCCCACATTAGAGCCTGTGTTAATGTATATACAATAGACCAAACCCGGATATAAGAGAAACCCGGATATATGAGACTTCTTCTCCGGTCCCGACAACTTTCTTATATCCGGGTTACACTGTTTATATATATATATATATATATGTATATATATATATATATATATATATATATATATATGAATAATGTATATTTAGTCAGTGAGTATTCATCCAAATAAGTTTGATTAAAAAGAATAGGCAATTTTTATTGCATTTTTCCAATATTCGGTTAAAGCGTTGAAAATTGTTCTTGAAGTTGTGTATAAACTGTCCGTAGTTTATAGTTTGTTATTTTTGTTCAAGTAATTTTCGACTTTCGCAGTCATCATCGATAACCGATGTTCGGACGATTTCAAATTGTCTAGCTTTTCAAAGAATGCCAGGATGCAGGCAAAGGAATTTTAACTACCACATAGACACCACGCCCACAAGTTCGAGCGCAGTACTCAACAACTTATCCGGAAATTGCAAGAATATAATAAAAAAACAAAAACAAAAAAGCAAAAAATAAACAAACAGACCTGTCGGTTCTTTTGGATCAATAAGTCTGTATCTTGATACATTGTTATTATTTGAATTTACATCTGGATATTTCACTGAACAATATTTGAACTACGGAATCAAGAATCATTGTTTAATAAAGTGCGCCGACCCCAAACGGGTAAAAGAAAAATGGAGATCATTTCGAAAAATAAATATTTATCTCTATCTATAAAAGACAGGATGTGTGTGTGTGTGTGTGTGTGTGTGTGTAACGAATGCAAGGCCGCAATTTTCGACGGATTTGCTCCAAAATTTACGTGCACATGCTCCAAGTTAGTAAGAAGGTCAAGACCGACTTTGCATTTCCCAACTCCCATCGATAGTTGAAATAATCGATTTTTTCATGCTTCTACGGCAGTTTTCATGTAGTTTGCAGCAATTTTCTACTAGCCATAGTGAGAGCCTATAGCGGGCTGCCATGAATAGGCAGGAAGATTCTATTGGCCAGCGTGAGAGCCGACAGCCGACTGACAAGAATGTTAACTACTATGCTAGCATGCAAAAAAAAAAAAATCGATAGCTGCATTCGTCACAAGTGGGAAAAATTTAAATCTGCATAGCACTTTACTCCATTTGGCTCATTCGCTTGCTTAAACTCAACGTTGATTCTGATTCCGCAGAACTGGGTTCGGTGTGAAAAAGTATTTGTTGTTAACATTCTTTTTTCATTCGGTTTTTCCAGTTACGAGTCCTTTTTTAAAGCTGATCGTTTTGTGTTCATTTTGTTTAGTTCTTTTTTCGTAACAGATTTAATGTTTAGTATAGAGCTTAGAAAAAATTCGCAGTGTGAGATAGGCAAGATGTAAGGCATGTAGCAACATCAGCACGGCAAAGGGCGCTCCTTTAAAGGCAAGGAAGGGCAAAAATAAAAAAATTGCCACTTCTGTCCTTCCGTCCGATAAATTCCCCTGACGTAAGCTGTCAACCGTCAATTCACACCTCGAAATAAGTCACCAGGGTTAACGTTAAGACATGCTTCTCATATTTTCAACTAATTTTTTCCGCTAAAAAAGTAAGTAATGTTCATTTTCAATTGCATTAAGTAAACTTTTAAATTTTAATTTTTCTCAAATAACTTTTGAAAAAGGTATAACTGATTTTTATAAAATATTTAAACAGAGAATTTGACTTTTGTTTACAAATTTCCCCAAAACGGCGCGCATCATCGATTTTATGGCCATTTCGTTGACTCAAAAAAACAAAGATTTTTAACTAAAATTTTAGACGTGCTGGGAAGGATTAAAAAAATGTAAAAAAATAACCAAAAAATAATTTGCTTTTTCCTCTTAATAATAATATAAACATTTAGACGATAAAAATTTGTTTTCATCAATCTTGGTGCTTTTTTCATTACAGAATGCTATTTTTTAGGGAATTAGTGGTCTGCACTACAGCTTAGCCCAACTGTATTCGTTCCTTTTCCTGAGATGTTTATCTGTATATACACAAGTATATTTTCTCTTTCTTGAATTATATCATTGTGTATATAAAGTATATCTATAAAATATCACGTATGTTTTGAACTAATTTATTTTGAATGATTTCAGCCTCTTCTCGCACCCGTTAGAAGTCGTAACTCCTCCTGTAACAACTGGCAGCTACATCCTTTACATACTCCGATGTGAGGAAATGACTTTAAGCAACAGAAATTTGGCTCTACAGAAGGATGTTGAGAATACCATGGATTGAACTTGTGAGCAACGACGAAATTTTAAAGGAAATGAAAACAAAAAGACATTTATACTTAACATCAGGAAGAGACCGTTGAAATTTCTAGGGCATATAATAAGGAAAGAAGACTTGGAAAATTTGATACTCACAGGACGGACTGAAGGCAAGAGGGGCGAAGGCAAACAAACGCATAACTTACCTAGAGTGCATGAGTAAATGGATACCAGAGCAAGTAGAGATAACAAAAAGACGACATTTATTAAGAGCTACAAAGGACAGAAAATTGTGGAGAGTCATGATCGCCTACATCCTACACGGAACATAGAAAAGTGCTTGATGCGAAAGCTTTAAAAGACTGTTTTTCATTGTTTCATTACAGACTTGCTTTAATATGCATTGTTCATTATATCATTAATACCACTGTGCAGCCACGCATCTGTTGCTAAATGCCATTGTCCGATCACGCGGTTACGTGACAGTATTCCACTGCATAGTCACATGACAGCGTTCTAAAATATTGTGTCGTTGGAAACATGACCTTGTATGGGCAAAGCGAAAAGATGCAAGAATGGTCATTTTTTAATTAGTTTACGATGTTGTGTCAGACAATTTTTCTCGTCTTGCACAAATATGAATCTACCATTCCTCCGTGTATTGAACATTGCTGCCATATCAAGTCTGGTGCTATAGATCACGAGATTTTTGACAAAATCCAAAGAAGAATCTGCAATGTTATCCGCCCTGACCTGACATTTCGATTGTCACTTTCCCCAACACCAAGAAGTGGCTTCCTTGTGTCTTTTCTATAAATATTTTCATGGAAATTGTTTTGAAAAGTTTTCATCTCAGGTATCTCAACAGCGTGAATTTAAGCTTGCGACTCGATTGGTAACTAGGTCTCATCGTTTTACTGTTGAAATACATATTTGTAGTGGACCCCCTGGAGGTGAGAGGTCGCAAGAGGCCCACTAAAATGTTCGAATTAAAGACGTGAAATCTGACAGGTGAAGCAAAATGAACAACAGAACGAGGATATTTAAGATTAATATAAAGTTTATTTATAATGGAGACATGAATATAACCCTAAGACTGAGGACGCATACTGAAGTTAAGCAACGTCGAGTCTGGTCAGTACTTAAGTGACTGCTTGGGAAAACCAGGCGTTGTAAGTTTGGATGTGCGCGTTGTGTAATGGATAATGGTTCGGAAGTGTTAATCGGAGATTAAGTTAAGCAACATCGAGCCTGGTCAGTAGCTAGATGGGTGACCGCTTCGGAATATCAGGTGCTGTAAACATGGATGCGTGGGTTGTGTAATGGATAATGGTTCGATATTGTTATTCGAAGATTAAGTTGAGCAACATCGGGTCTGGTCAGTAGCTAAGATGGGTGACCGCTTCGGAATATCAGGTGCTGTAAGCATGGATGCGCGGGTTGTGTAATGGATAATGGTTTGGAAGTGTTAATCGGAGAGTCAAGTACCAATTCCTGTTAGGTTCGTTATAAATACCTATGGGAAAACCAGCTCTTCTCCTCACAGCTATGGGTTAATTAGTAAAACTTGTATCATTAAAGCCCCCTCCCATAAATTCTTATAATCTAAAAATATTTTCTGGCTTTAAATAACCTGCAAAGTGTTGATGAGCCGTAAAAAACGAACCAATCTAAGGAGAGATATTATGCACAGTTTAGATCTAGGGATAAAGTTAAGGTTGAAAATTAAGAAAGCTATAACCTGTTTTAGAGCAAGAGATTAGCTGTTAGGTAAAGATTATCTCTAGGATAGAAAATTAATTAATTATTAACATTAAAGCTAGGATAGGCACTTAGAAACGCTGAACCCTAAAAGATAATTAGAAAGAGTGACTGAAATAAATCGTACCAAATGGAGCTTTTCATTTATTTCCGTCTATTTTTGTTATGCTTGCAGCTGTTACAATTGTTCTGATTTTCGCGCCATTTTAGAAAAACGCGCGCCAAACTTGCTGAGGCGCAGGACAAAGGTTAGCTCGAAGGTGTCAAGTGTTTTCAAGTGAGGAACAATACACCCAGGTTTCGAGTTTCTCTCGCTCATTAACCTCTGACCCATCACAGTGTTTAACCGGGGCAAACCTAAGTGTCTGTATGCGCCCTCCTTTGATGCGCTTTGTCGTCATGTGGTAAATAAACAGTGATGTTAAAATAGAACGTTCTCATTAAACAAAAATAAATTCTTTTTTTACTTGTTTTTCATTCTGAAGAACATCAAGTGGGGAAAAAAGTTGTGCTGGTCTCATAGAATAGTGTTCGATCCTCATCTACGATCACTATCTGAAAAGTAAGGGTCACAAACAATTTATTTCAATTTTAATCAACAAACTACATGGTTTTTTCTTCAAAGTAATCCACCTCGAGTCTAATGCAGTTTTCCATCCTTTTCCTGCTACGCTTCTATGTACTGTTGATTCTTCTTCGATGCCTCTCACCTCCGTCGTTACGGCCCTACTGAGGGATTCCACGCCTTCAAAATGGGTCTCTTGATGATCCCCTTGAGCTTGGAGAAAAGAAAAAAGTCACACAGCGATATTCCTCTCGGTCAGGAACTGCTGGATGCTCAGGGCGTTTTGAGCATGTGCCTCCGCCGGTCATCAATGACCATGGATTTGATCCCACCCATTTGTAAAGTAGGGTCATGCCTGAACGGGATGGTATGGAGGAGAAACCACCCCTTCTCTACGTCGCTGATGGATCCAAAGGAACATCAAGGCCATTACAGTTTAACACCGGCGCTTTCGGTACCAGAACGAGGCTGTATGACGAATTTTAGCTGTATAATATGTGCTACGACAGGGATACATACAGTTTTGAATTCAGAGTTACTTTCACCTAGACTGGTTGCTACTCAAAGCTATGGAACCCAGTCTGTCCTGCTATTTACCCATAGCTGGAGGGGAGACGAAGAGGATTCATACCTTTCCCAAGAGTATTAGCACGTAAGTGAATGTAATGGATTCGACTGGATTCGAACTCGGCACTATGATTCCTCAATGCTATCCACCGTGGCTCCATCATGATGGGACACAGGAATTATCTTGGATTCTAAAAATGACATAGAGTACCAAATATATTTATTACACAATTGATATGCAAGAGTTCAACGTATTATCTAAGATTTCGCTATTTCCTACATGTATCTGACATCACTTTTGATCACGGTAGACCCTCTTGATGCCTGTGTATGAGAGAGAGAGAGACAAACAGACAGAGCTGGGAGCAGAAGAAGATGATTCATACCTTTCCCAAGGGTATTACCATGTAAGTGAATGTAATGTGATTCGAACTCGGCTCCCCGATTCCTCAATCCACGCCGCTAACCATTACGCCACCATTGTTTTTCAAAGTGCTTATGGCCGATATTCTGTTTTGTGAATTCAACTCTGTATTTAATACCAGACGCACACGACTTTAGTATTCTTTTGTTACTTTTTCATTTTGGGTATACTGTATTCCAACTCCTTCGCTGACGCCTAAGTATTTATAGGCGGCGGTGCCCAAATAGTGTAATAGGAAGTGTAAATATTTGTGAATAATAAATGATATACATGACAGTAGTCATACACCAGAAGATCTAAGTAGATTTATTTTCATCGCGATAATAAGCCAGCTTCTAATGAAAGCAAACTCCATCGGACAATCAGCCAAATTGGCCGTTAACGAAACTTATCATCCAAATTCTTATGAATTGAGCGCATAGCAGGCTTAAACCGGAAGTAGGACAAGAACAGTGAGATTTCGTTAAAGACACTGGAACAAGAAATGCGAGATTTATGCTTAGAATGATATCAGAGAGAACAATACAAATGCAAATGGAGGTTTTATATAATAGATTATGCAAAATGTTTGATAAATTAAGACTAAAAGAAATGTTTAGATTGCTAGGTAAGATTTATTTAAAAAAGATATTAGAAAAATCCAGAACTTATATTGCTAGTAAACAAAAGTGCATACGGATAGAAAATGAATTCAGCAAATACATAAAATTAAAATAAGAGTAAGACAAGGACAACCTTTACAGTGAGATGATTCTGAGAGAATTAAAATTCCTACCAGGAATTGGCCGCCTCAATCATAACAACTCTAGATGTACATACGGCATAGTATTGCTAGCAGACACAGAAATGAAACTATATGAACTCCGAGAGAAGGTAGTAAAGGAAAGCAAGAAGAAAGGACTAAACATTAATTGTTGACAGGTAATAGCCAAGATGCGAATTACAAATTGAAGACACCAAAATCCGGTAAGTACAAAATTTTAAACATCTGGGAATTGTTTTAACAGAGAACCGAAAAAGCGACATCGAAATCCGAAGGTGAATTGGGATAGCGAAAGATGCCTTCCAAAAGCTATGAAAAGTATTAAGAAACATTTATTTGTTAAAGGGCTTTTAAAATGTTATTTTTTAAAGGGTTGGATTGATTTTTGAAAATATTTTGTTTCAATTGTACTAAAAAAAAAACAGGGTTTATTTATATTACTCGTTGTACAGGTTGGTCCGAAAGTCTTGTCACTCCTACATAATATAATTTTCTATTTCAAATGGATGACACGAAAATTGATGGTTTTCATACAGACTTTCTCGGTGAGTGACAGCGTCAGTGAAAGTGAATAAACTGATGTGTTTTGTATTACTTTATTACTTTTATTGTTCTCATTACAAGACTTTCGGACCACCCTGTATGCGTTCGTACATTGTGGGTAGGGCAAAATGTGGGCGTGTCCCACTTTTTGATTCTGAAGGATGTCTTCCGCATTAACTGACGTGGGAGACGTTTTGGTAACGCATTTTGAGAGATCAATGTTTCTTTTTTAAAGTTACTCGTACATTTTGCTTTTTTTTTTAATGTACTTAATAAACACGAACGGCTGGGAAACGTGCAAAGTCTTGTCTGCCTGCAGGCTCTCTCTCTTTATATTTCTTGTCTGCCTGCAGCCCCCACACTCTCTCTCTCTTTATATTTCTCTTTCACAATTGCTATCCCTCAAAAATTCTAAACTGGTTTAATTCAACTTTCTGAGTACGCGGACACCATGGTTGTGAACCTGTCCGCGAGGTTTGCGCTTGGCAGCACTCCTCTCCTGAATTTTCATTTCAGGGAGTTGGCAACTATAATTATGTATAATCCTTCTCCTGCTATTAGCTGTTACAAACAGGTGTTTGTGTTTAAAACAGCGTGTTTAAAACAGTGTGTTTAATGACATAATCGAAGTAAAAATCTATGCAGGTTACATTGACGATATTGGCAGAAAACATTAATGAAGTCGAAAATTTGAAATCTACTATCGAACAAAATTCGATACTAAAATTCACATACTAATTAATTCAACAATAATGTATTAGGTTGGTGCAAAAATAATGACGTAATAATGTCGTTTTTTGACGTTATACGTCAAAAAACGACATTATTACGTCATTATTTTTGCACCAACCTAATACTTAACACACCATATATTAAAAAATTGAACTAGGATTTGGATGGATAGTTGGGTTTTATGGCATATCAACCACTGTGGGTCATTTAATGCCAAATTAAGGTATATATATATATATATATATATATATATATATATATATATATATACACATATACCTATACATATATTAAATATACTGTACTATTAAACATATAGAGGCCAACATTATTTTTTCAAAAGCGTATAGCTGGCAACATTATTCTTTCCAAAAAACGCATACCTGGCAACATTATTGTTTCAAAAACGTATAGCTGGCAACATTTTTTCCAAAAAACATATAGCTGGCAACATTGTTTCAAAAACGTATAGCTGGCAACATTATTTTTTCCAAAAAAAAAAAAAAAAATAAAAAAAATCGTATAGCTGGCAACATTATTTTTCCGAAAACATTATCTGAAGCCTTGTTGTTGGACGTATTAGGTTGGTGCAAAAATAATATCGTTTTTTGACGTATTTTTTAACGTCAAAAAACGATATTATTTTTGCATCAACCTAATAGTTTATCGTCATACCCAGGACGCGGATGTAGTTTATCGTCATACCCAGGACGGGGGTAAGATCTGGAAAAACTAGGAGTTCACTATTTGCCCATATCTGGGACCCTAACAGGTGCTACCACCCCGGGTCAAGGTGGACCTGGGAACACCAGCAATTAGGACGTGGTTCCACGCTCCTCAAAACCTCCTGATCAGAGGCCTTGCTGTTGGACGTAGTTTAACGTCATACCCAGGACGAAAATTGAACTAAAAATTTATGTGCGTGTGAGCAGAATTGCAATGTTGAAATTTGAAGTGTGTATTCAGAAGTAGTGGGCAAGAATTGAACTCAATCTCTGCAGCTTACTTATACTACTCCACAGCAAGTGCACGGTGTACGTCCTGATGCATGCATGTAACTGCGTACCTGAAGGTAAGGTTTGTACAGACGGGGAATAGGGAAAGGAGGAAGATAAATATACATAGGAAGATTGTGTTGGGCCAATCATCCAATATAGGTTTGGTTTGGTTTATTTTGTCTTACGGCATATCAACGTCAATGGGTTATATAATGTCGACAAGACTGTTAGGATGTATTGGTATGAATAGAGTATGTATATTGGTATGAATAGAATATGTATTCTTTGTAAGAAATCAGTTTGTAAATCAGATTTTATTGACGTATTTTTGTCGAGCGTCAAATGTATGCTGGTAATATGTTTCTTTTTCCAAAAGGTATTGCTGGTACTTTTACTATAAAAATCCACTACTACACTTTCATAGTGTTTTGAACCTAGTTTCATGGGGGTGGGTGGGTAACTATTTGCCCATATCTGGAACCCTAACAGGTTCTACCACCCAGGATCATGGTGGACCTGGAAACAACAGCATTTAAGAGGTGGTTCCACGCTCCTCAGAATCCCCGACCAGAGGTCTTTCTGTCGGATATAGTTTATCATCATACCCAGGGCTTCCAATATAGGGAGACAGTGTCTGTTTTGCATAATCAGTGGTCTAGCTTGATTCAAACAGCTACTAAGACAGACTTCGGGTAAGGACCGGAAAGAGAAGACGGGCTGGAAAGAAAGAAAGAGAACATGGGAGAGGGATCGTGTGTGTGAAAGAGGGAACGAGTAAACGAAATAAGGTGAGAGAGAGAACATAATGAAAAGAGAGAGAGGGGGAATAAAACAATGACAGGAGAGAGAAAGGCTATAATAAGGCGAGAGAGCAAGAGGAAGAGTGTTCGTGTGCGAGAAAGAGAAAGAGAGAGAGAGAGAGAGAGAGAGAACATAACGAAGAAAGAGAAAGAGGGAATATAATGGCTGGAGAAAGGAAGTATATAAGGAGATATAAGAAGGGAAAGAGAGTGCGTGTGAGAGAAAAAGAAATAGAAAGAGCATATAACGAAAAAAAGGAAAGAGAAAATATAATAGAGAGTGAAAGAGAGAGAGAGAGAGAGAGAGAGAGAGCATAATGAAGAAAGAAAGGGATAGAGAGAAATTATAATAACGGTAGAAAGAGAGAGAAAGAGAATGCGAGAGAAAACAATAGAAAAAGAAAAAAGAGAGAAAAATTTAAGAGCGGAGGAGAAAAGCATAATAATAAGAGAACTGTTGGGTAAGTGAAAGAGAGAATATATGAAGAGAGAGAAAAACGTAATGAAGAGAGAAAGAGAGAGAGAGAGAGAGAGAGAGACAGGGATATATATATATATATATATATATATATACACAGAGAGAGAGATAGAGAGAGAAAGAGAGAGAGAGAGAGAAAAAGAGAAGGACAGTATTAAAATTGAAGGTTTGATGGTTAGTGTGAAAATCGAGAGGAACAAAATCGAATCTTGTTTACAGTCAAAAATCATCCAAGAATAGTTTCATCGATCAACACGCATTGATGCACGCGTTTCTCTGTGGATCGATCTGTATCTATGATATCTACATAGAAAATGCAAATGTCTACATACAATCGCGCCTCCATACGTGTTTAAATATGTGAACATATTATGATTGGCCCTTCTCAAGGTTGAAAATGGATATTACAGACATTACTGCTACTATTGAATAAATTTAATTATGGGGGAGTAGTTTAGAAAAAATAATTTGAGAGAGAGAGAGTGTCTGTGTGTGTGTGTGTGTGTGCGAGAGAGAGAAATAAAGTGGGATTTGCGGTTGATGTGATGGATAGCGGCTCGAAACCAGAAATCGGAGATCAGAGTTCGATTTCCAGTGGTATTTCGTTTCATTTACATTAAAATACCATTGGACATGGTATGAATCCACCTCTTTTCCCGCCAAATACAGATTAAATTGTTAGGGTAGACTGTGCTCTTCAGCCTTGATTAGCAAACAGTTTACAAAAGCTTTATTGAAGACTAGCAGCATGGCCCGGCGTTGCCCGTGCTTGATTCAAAAATCGTACGACTCATACAGCAATCGCTATCACTTGACTTAAAATATTTTTGCCCTTCCTTGCCTTTAAAGGAGTGCCCTTTGCCGTGCTGATGTTGCTACATGCCTTACTTCTTGCCTATCTCACACTGCGAATTTTTTTAAAACTCTATATTAAACATTAAAAAAAAAGAAGTAAACAAAATGAACACAAAACGATCAGCTTTAAAAAAGGACTGATAAC
Organism: Acanthosepion lycidas; assembly: GCA_963932145.1. Lineage (NCBI taxonomy): Eukaryota > Metazoa > Mollusca > Cephalopoda > Sepiida > Sepiidae > Acanthosepion > Acanthosepion lycidas. Next base: position 113,674,115 of record OZ010580.1, on the reverse strand, counting down.
TGGAAAAACTGAATGAAAAAAGAATGTTAACAACAAATACTTTTTCACATTTAACCCAGTTCTGCGGAATCAGAATCAACGTTGAGTTTAAGCAAGCGAATGAGCCAATTGGAGTAAAGTGCCATGCAGATTAAAATTTTTCCCACTTGTGGCCAATGCAGCTATCGATTTTTTTGCATGCTAGCATGCTAGTTAACATTCGTGTCAGTCAGCTGTTGGCTCTCACGCTGGCCAGTAGAATCTTCCTGCCTATTCGTGTCGGCCAGCTATTGTCACTCACTGTGGCCAGTAGAAAATTGCTGCAAACTACATGAAAACTACCGTAGAAGCATGAAAAAATCGATTATTTCTACTATCGATGGGAGTTGGGAAATGCAAAGTCTTGGCTTTCCCGCTAACTTGGAGCATGTGCATGTAAATTTTGGTGCAAATCCGCCGAAAATTGCGGCCGTGCATTCGACACACACACACACACACACACACATCCTTCCTTTTATAGATAGAGATGGAAGAGAAAGCAATAAAAAAGCCATTGGTTTACGAATAAAAGCGAAAGTAGATGTTTCCAAAAGACCCGTCACAAATATTCACAAATCTACCATGCCTAAAATCCCACCTCGGACAACACAGCACCCCAAAGTTCTCCTCAGTCTAAATAAGAGCTCAAAACAAAATATAAATTCGGTCACTTTTCAAGCGGAACTACAAAACAGTAGACAACAATATCCAGATTATGTGCACATCTATACTGATGATTCCAAAAACAGTGATAGAGTAGGATGCCCAATTATTTCTTAATAACGCAACAATTAAAAAAACGTCTCCCAAATGAAGTCTCCACATTTAGTGCAGAAGACAGAGCGATATATATAGATGTAGCCGTCGACGTGATCACCAAAGAAAAATCTTCAAAATTTATTATCTTTTCTGAATTTATATGAGTATTAATATATATCACAAAGAAAAAGCTGAAATATTTGAAAAAGTCAATGCCATCTCTATATTCCAAAAAATTCTGTTCATCTGAATTTCTAGCCATGTATAAATTAAGGGCAACGATGGAGAAGATAAAAGTGGTAAACATCTATTAAGACTAGTTCCTGTAAACTTTCAAATCTCATATACTAACCTAAAACCATTAATTAAAACATGCAAAATCAATGGCCGGAACAATGGCGCAGAAAAACGAAAAATAAACTAAATACGATCTTAGCAACCCTGAGAAAAGAAAAAACCCTGCCGTTATGGAAAATCCCGAAAGGAAGAGGTTATTATAACACGACTACGAATAGGTCACAATAAAATTATGCATTCTTTTTTACTGAAACAAGAAGTACCACCCTAGCGTCCTACATGCCAAACCCAATATATGAATGCATTCATCTTGACCCCAAAAGACACAATTTCTTCAAACAGCCTAAAAGAACTATTCGAGAGTATTAAAACAAATAGAATTATAACATTCCTGATTATAACATCCAGTTGGATTATATCTAAAAAAATATTAGAGTCGCCATTTTATATTTTCAATTTCGGGCATGCGTATTGGTTGTTTTTATTTTTGTCAACTGCATAATATAGTAGAGTCAATTGCGCACCATCTGTAAGAAAAGAGCACCATGATGCAATACACTCCACCAGAAATTAGAAAACGGCATGCTTGGCATTCGCACCGCAAGCTCCAATACGAATATTTCTGAGTACAGTGCAGAGGGTTCAGAAAGATTTGGCTGATATATCCACAGGGCCTCAGACTCAACATGGAGATTTACATCAAGTATCTTGAGGAAGTAGTGATGCCCTGGGTCAAGAGGATGGCTGCTGGAAGACCTAATGTCTCGCATGAGGACTCTGCACCATGCCACGCATGTAGGAGAATCCAGTCATGGTTATCAGACAATTACTGCAGCCATATCACCCCTTACATCTGGCCACCTAACTCCAATGCAATCCACTTGATTATTATGTGTGGGGCACAGTTGAGTGAGAGACCAACAAAACTCCTTGTAATAACTTGTAAAACTGAAGGCAAGAATTCACCAACTCAAACTAGGAGACCGCCCAAAAGAGTTGCAGGAGATTCCGAAGTCGTCTGGATGCCGTGGTTGAAGGCAATGGGGATTTTTTTGAATAAATTTACTCTTTACTATTTCAAGATATTTTTGTGTAATTTTGGTAAATATGTCTGTTAAAATGAGATTTTAGTGTTGTTCTCATTTTTGCGTATTTAAGATGACAATTTATCCATCCCACCCTGTATATATGAAAAAAGAAAACAAATATTGTCCATTTTCTCTGAATATAAATCATAATAAATCAGCTTTGCCATAAAATGACTCTAAAGAATTGATATGCTGTTAAAAATCTATTTATACTTACACTTGCACATCGAATGTACATTAATGAATTAGTTAATATAAAAGTCAAATTTCATAAAAATGATATTAGACTGCTGATTTTGATTTTTGTTGTTTTTTTTTGGTTGAAAAGTTTTTACTTTCTGTCTATACTACACTTTTGTATTACCATTTATTCTCATCTTTACAATATTCTGTTAGTGGAAGAAACTCTCAGTAAACCCTTGCATCTTAATAGATTTATTGCCTTCCTTGGGGTGAAATGAAAAACAAAAAAACCTAAATTTGATTTTATTACGGTTTTTTGTTACTTTATTACAATAGGCAAGTTCCTCATGCTTGAATAGCAATTTGTATTATCTATCTACCCAAGGAGGAGTGGTAGAGTAATGGTTAGCAGCTTAGATTGAGGAATTGGAGAGGTGAGTTTGAATTCCAGTTGAATGCATTATATCCATCAATACCCTTGGGAAAGATATGTATCCTCCTCTTCTCCCCCCCAGCTATGGGTAAATAGCAGGTCAGTTGTATAGCCTTGGATGGCAACTGGTCTACCGCAGAAAGAAATGGCTACCTACTGCGGGAAAAATCTGCCCCATTAGTCATGTCTCGAAAGATACATGATCGCCTAAGCGTGTATCACGCATAGCACATAACTGATCTACCCAAGGATAGTATTTCTGTTTGTCATGAAAAGAAATGGACTGAAAAATTCATATTGATTAAAAAAGGAAAACAAAATTCTTTCAATGCTGTTCAAGTATAACATTATAATATTGATAAGAATAGATTGATTTGTTATATAAATTTAAAGAATTATGGAGTGATTATAATTATTGTGGAGTGATGAATGCAAAAGATCTGTAAAAAAAAAAAAATACCAAAGAAAAATATATGACTTACTGGTAAAACATTTTCAAATTGAATGCACTGATTTTGACTTCAAAAGACACAATTTCTTTAAGGCAAACAGCCTAAAAGAACTATTTGAAATTATTAAAATAAATAGAATTATAACATTTCTGAAATCAGTTCAATTATATCTGAAGATATAAAGAAAAAAACAAAGATTGTTCATTTTCCCTGAATATAAACCCAAATAAATCAGTTTTGGTATAAAATGACTCTAAAGAGATGATATGCCGTTAAAGATTCGTTTAAGGAATGCAACACTGAATTCAAAACCCGTGTAGCACTGTAGAAGCACATATAATGCAGCTTTCGAAAGGCTCGTAGAGTTTACAATGAATACAATCCCGACTGTTTCTTTCTCATTCATCTTTCTCACGTGGATCCCATCTCAGCATGCAATATATGGAAACATGCAAAAATCATAATAACTGTTTTATATACAAATACGACTGTGGTCATTTAACCAACCAGTCATGAAAGATTATTATTATTATTGATTATTGGGTTGTTTTTACGGTTTATCAATCTTTTACAGGTTATTTAAAATTAGAATATTATTTTTTTCAGATTGTAAGATTTCTTTCGGAGATACTAAGGATTTGCTGATATACGTCATAATAATTAAACCATAGCTGGAGGGAGATGAGGTGGATACACACCTTTACCAAGGGTATTTGCGCGTAAGAATTGGAACTCGACTCTCCAATTTCCAGTTCCGTGTGTTATCCATTACACCATCCGAACATCCAAGCTTACAGCACCTGGTGTTCATAAGCGGTCAAGCATCTAGGTACTAACTAGACCCTACGTTGCTGAACTTCGGTGATCGTACGAGGACCGGTGTTTCAATGAGACATGACCGTAAACCAATCATGGGAGAGGGAAGTCATAGGAGAGTGGCTTTAACAAGGGCTAACACGGCTCTCTTCTCCTTCAAACGCTTGGCATGTTAGTTACAAGAAATTTTTGCCAAGATATCTGGCAATGGGACAGAATGCAGGGGTGTGATTTCATGTCTTTCCCAAGAGTGTTAGTGTAAAGGTAGCTGTTTCAGTTGAAATTTGAACATTGTTCAATTCCTGTTCCTCGGGTGATAATATACTCACTTGCGCTTCCATAATCATTTCAACCCCAAAAATGCAATAAAGCCACTAAGTTGCAAGAGGTTACTGAGTGTGAGAGAATATGAGAAAATGAAAGCATTATTAAAGAGATAGGACAATAATAAAAAAAAAAACAAGAATAAAAGAACAAGAATTAGAAAACAGAATATAACGATTGACATTGCATTTAAAATAAGGAAGAAAGAGGCCAGAAGGGAGTTCCACAAACGAGAAGTGTGAGAGAAGAAACTGTTAACATAGAACTTACGGTTACATCTAGACATTTCACCTGGATGATGAGAGTTGGGTGCCAATCTAGTACCGCAAACAATACAAAAGTAAAAATGCCAGAATTTCTTCTTTTTCTCCATATCTCATTCCTATTTTTTCTTTATCTCATCGTTTACAATCCATATTTGACCTATATTTGATTCCAACTTATATATATATATATATATATATATATATATATATATATATATATATATTTCTAAGGAAGTAATGTATTATGACTTTAAATATTATTTTTAGAGGATACCCATATTTTAGTATACAGTCCACTTATTTTTCAAACAAGATATTTATTTCCGTCTAAGGCCTGAATATTCGAGAAATTTTATTATATATATATATATATATATATATATATATATATATATATATATATATATATATATAAGAAAAGATGGATTAAATCCGACATATTGTTATTTTTAATTTATTTAATTTAACGTTATTTTTGATAGATACTCATATTCGAGTAGAAGTTCAGTTTTTTTTTTCTTTTTAATTAAACAGCATTTTTATCTAGCAGCTTGAATATTCAAGAAATCTCGTCAGAAAAAGATGCATCCCCCGGCAGGATTCGAACCTGCATTCCTGACGGTTAACATCTGACAGCCTAACATCACAGATACAGAGCAGATATGGCTATTTAGGGATGTAGTTGTAAGGTATGCTATATTTATATGAGTAGAGCGTAAATAAATAGTGCGGACACAAATGTGACTTCTTTTCTCTACATTGATTCCTACTGGAAAAATAGTTTCGGTTTTCGAACATTTCGGGTTACGAACGGCGTTCAGATACGAATTAAATTCGTGAATCGAGGTTACACTGTATATTTGTTTTAACTAAGTTTTAAAGTCTGTTTTTTTGTGAATGTTTTGTTCAAGAATAAAATATAAAACAATTGCATTAGATTTTCATATTTTCTTCTAAAGAATAAACTTGTTATAGAAATCATAAAGTTGATTCCATTCCGATCTATAATTGTGACATGTGTTTGACATTATGCTTTGTTAAAAGACATAGCAAAATGCAATATCAATTCTTTTAACATTTCGTAAACATGATTTGTTGATTTAAAACAAAACTCCCAAATCATCCTTCTCTTTGTTAAGAAAAAAATTCTTTCACGACTTTATAACAATTATCTTCCGTGACACAATAACTTCGTTTCATTTTTTCTAACCAATATCTTCGGCGTACCATTCCAATAGTTCAGAATTCACATTTACTGATCTTCACGATCAAATGTTCCGTAAACCATTAAGGTTGTATTGCAGCCATAGGAACAGGAAGAGTTTCATGGCTAGAAAAAAAGTTTGCTAATCTCCATAGCTTCGGGGAGAATAGACGGATTGATTTTTATCTCAAGGATATTTGAATTCACTTGTTTCCCTAGACTGAGTTTCATACTAAAGGACCAATTCTACTTTTTCACCTGTGGTTAGTGGGTGAAATAGTAGAGTACTAATTTTTTTCCCCAAATAGTCATTAGTACGAAAAGAAACTCAAACAGTAACGGCCGAATTTTGAACTCGACACACTAATACCATTTTCCATTTCTATAACTGTTACGCCAATGACGTTTACATTTTTTTTAACGCCATATAGCTTCAGGACGTAGGCAGTCACGTCTCTCCACAGACTAATTTTCTTTATTATCTGTTAATTATCATGCCCTCCTGGGAAAGATAAAGGAGTGCTTCCTTATTGCCTTCTCCACGCTTTGGCATTCATAATTTTCTTTTTCTTAGACTGGATTTTAATTAGAAGGGTAGAGCAGGGCTAGATGGTCCAATCTACACTTCTAATTGACGCAATTTTGTGGTAAGTTTCATGGATTTTCGATAACTGTCGAATGTTCCTCTCAATAACTGATTCTACTGAGAACAATCTAAGGATCATGAACCTCCGTAGGTTTCTATATAGAGCATCCAACTAGCCACTCGCAGTCACTCTTACTGGCACAGTCCATTGAACGAAGAAAGGGGAAAAAGAAAACAAGAATATTAATGAATTAAGTAAGATAACAATAGAAGATAATAAAAAAGAAAGTGTTGTTTTGAAAAGAAAAAAAGCGTGGGGGGGGAGGCGTGAGATAAGAAAGTATTAGGTTGGTGCAAAAATAATGACGTAATAATGTCGTTTTTTGACGTATTAACGTCAAAAAATGACATTATTACGTCACTATTTTTGCACCAACCTAATAATGTGTTGTGTTCTACTATTGTTTTACTGGAGATGTAAAAGTATTTTACCCCTGTTGTTGAAGTTTCCCGTTGACAATATTATATACAATCTCGTGGTAAGTTTTATGAATCTTCAGTAACCTTCGAAGGTTATTTTCAAGATAAATGTTTTACTGTATATTGGGTTTGGCATGTAGGACACCAGGGTAGTACTTCTTATTTCAGTAAGGCGTGTTAACTGTTAGGTTGGTGCAAAAATAATGACGTAATAATGTCGTTTTTTGACGTTAAAAAATACGTCAAAAACGACATTATTACGTCATTATTTTTGCACCAACCTAGTACAGGTCATCTGTCTCTGTAGGTTTCTTTATATATTATTCTACTAGCCACCTCCATTGATACGAACAATATTGATAAGAATATTGACTGATTTGTTATTTACGGTTTATCAATCTTTTCTGGGTTATTTAAAATCGAAATATATTGGATTGTAAGAATAATTCCTTTTTGTATAGGTGACTATTACATTAACAGTTTTCTTTAGAATAACAATGATTTTCCAGATAAGTCCTATTGTTTAACCCATAGCTGTTTAACTCTCTAAAGGGTATACCCGCATAAGTTACTGGAATTCGAACTGGGCTCTCCGATTTCTCATTGCAAGCCATTACACCACCCACACATATTGATAACGATATGATATATTTTAAAAATATCAATAATATAGTGGGTTCAAAGATAATTTTTAAATGAGTACATGAAAGAAGCTTTAGAGTAAAGTTCTTAAAAAACGAAAATAATTTTGATACGTATAAATAAAATCATTAACCATTTCCATTTATACTATACATAGATGTAATTTTTTTAGGGTTTTCATTCTTTTCTTTTCATTATTATTTCCAGATGTGCAATAATATTATTCTTTGGTGGGTGGTAAGATAATTATCGGAACTTCGAGAATAAAACCGATCCGACTAAAGTGTATAAATTAAATAATACATTTTTATTTATTTTCTTTAGAGTGATGGGTGAGTCCTTTCGCATTCGGCGTAGCAAAAACTTCGTTAATCAGGCTGATGTTTGTAGCAGTCAGTGGAAAAGTCCGGTAGATGTGTTTTGAAGTAAGACCACAATAGGTGTAGTAGTAGTATCTGAAAGTAGGTCAATTTCAATCATCTGCGTTTTTCTCAGCTCTGGTCAGGGCAGAAATATCAATAGCAAATCACCTCTTAATTACCCATCACGCATAACGGGTTTCTACGCTGTAGCATTCTTTTGTTCCGCCCTCTTCTTGTCTCATCTGCCTCTAACCCAAAGGTGTCATGTTTATATACTTTTGACTAGGCTTGAGGATTTGGCGCGAACATTGGTTTCGGCTAACATCAAAATTATCTTTGTGTCAATTTTTTTGATTGGCCACAATTATTTTATTTTCCTTTCTTTTTCATGTTTTTTTTTATAACGAAAGTTATGCGTGGAACCTCCCTGAATTTTGGCATTTTTCAGTCACAAATAAGTAGACTCTGCTTCTGCAAACTTCCAAAGTTTGGGGACAGGTTCAGTCTTTTCTTCTTTCTCTTTTTATTTGAGGGTTGCCTTCTCGTTGAGAAATAAGTATATTGAGAGAGAGAGAGAGAGAGAGAGAGAGAGAGGGAGAGGGAGAGAGAGAGGTTTTAGAGGAAAGCAGAAATTCCTTATTTTAATTTGAATTCTTTTTAGTCATGTTTATATATTTTATTTTTAGATTTTATTTTTGTCGGGGTTTGCATTAGAACTATTATCGCTAAAGAATCGTTAGGAAAAAAGGCATTTTGTTGAGTTACATGTACGGAAGTTGAATAAATGAACAAAACATTTGTCTCTTGACAGATTTAAAAAAAAACTGTTTCATTCAAATGCATTGAAAAAATGTCCTGTTAGTTTGGAGCATTAGACTTGTGTGTGTGTGTATGTGTGTGAGTGAGTGAGTGAGTGAGTGAGTGAGTGAGTGAGAGAGATTGAGAGAGAGAGAGAGAGAGAGAGAGTTATAAATGTATTTTATTGAATACCTTTCATGCTAGGATTGTGCTTAAGAAAAGGTCAGATACAAAGAAAGAATGAAATGGTAAGAAAGCCCACTTGGAAAGGAACCCGTTTTCCTTTTAGAAGAATTTGAGGAAAAGCAAAATATAAAAAAATCGAATTAAATGGAATGGTTAAAAGAAGAAAGGCACAAAACCCCAACCCCTCGTTATGATTAACTTATATTTGTGAATTATTAAACAATAAAAAATAAACACAATAAAGAGGAGATTGGTAGAAAATAGTAAAAAAACAAAAACAAAAAAACAAATTCAGCAAAAACAAAGAAATGATATTAAAATGATAAGAAAATAAATACTACGCATGCGCAAAAAACACACCCACAAAAAAGAAAGAAAAATAATTTTGAAAGGCAAGACGAAGGTCCTAAGACAACCCTTAACAGCAACAACAGCAACAAAAAAAATCGACTGGTGAGAACTGTACATATTCCAGCAATAATAAAAAAAAAATAAAAATAAAAACACGACAAAAAGGCAATGAGTTTAGACGTCAGGCTAGTTTTAGTTCCTTCCTCAACTCTGACAAACTGCATTATTTCTCGATCTACAAATACCCGCCCGACATTCTTATCCTTTCACAGGAACTATAATACCAATTGAACTTTATTCAAGATGGGGACAAACACCATGTATGCTAATAAGGAAACGAATTAAACAAATACACCAATATAGAAAGAGGTGTTAGACAAGGATACGTTTTCTTACCGGATTTATTCAACCTTTAAAGCTAGACGATCATAAAAATATAAGAAGAGCAACCGGGATTTATTATCGGCGACCATAATCCTAACAACGTAAGATACACGGATGACATTGTGTTGATAGCGGACTAAGAAGAAAGACTGCATAAACTTCTAGACTAGGTGGTAAAAAGAAGCCAGAAGAAAGATTGTTTTGTTTGTTTAACGGCGCATCAACTCCTTATTAATCAATTAATGCAGGCATTTAAATTTCTGGGAAGCTTTGACGTGATTAAATATGATATATGTTATTCTGCTTTCACAATTGAATACATGGTAGATGATGCACAGCTTTTGTGCATGTATATTTTTGTAGGGATATGATTACTAGAGGTGCCGATATGTTTGTTTTATGCGGTTTTGTTGAAGCTATATTTTGGAAGACAGTTTGATTTCTTTAAGGAATTGTAGGATATTATATGGTTTAATATCATGAAAAAATTCTTTCATGTTCGTTGTTAGGTTGGTTGATTTTGTTTAGCGGCATATCAACACCTCTATGGGTTATTTAATGTCGAAATTTAAATATTTTGAATACTATGGCTTCAAATAAGTATATTTTGAACACAATTGTATGCCTTCAACTACAGATAAAATGTTTGTTGGTTCTTTTGCTTTAAAAATGTTGGTAATTTTACTATAAATATCTATTATTGATAATTTTACTGTGTAAAATATATATTGCTGGTATTTTTACTATAAAAATGTATTTTTATACTTTCATAGCGTTTTGTTTTCGGATTGCGCATTTGTCTATAAATGAGACCCAAACAGGTGCTACTACCCAGGGCGAGGGTGAACCTGGGGACAACAGCAATTAAGAGGTGGTTCCATGCTCTTCAAAACCTACAATCCTCCGTTTAGAGGCCTTGCTGCTGGATGTAGTTCCAGAAGAAACGACTAACCATTTACAGTAAGGAGACGGAATGTATGGCCGCCAGTAAGAAAGACAGTTGAGAGCTACAAGTTGGTTACAATATCAAGCATGTACATACATTTTACAATCTGGTTTGTGTAGTAACAGACAACGGAAAATGGAACACAGAAATCCAAAGGGGCATTGGAATAACGAAAAATGTCTTCCGAAATTAAGCAAAGTATTAAGACAGGGACATTTTGTTAGAAACAAAGAAAACATTTTCATATCTGCTGTGGCCTTGTTGGGGGCAGAAATAAAGACACAAACAGAGGAATTGCATTGAACAAATATATTAACAGAAACAGTAATACAAACATATACAAACGAACAAGAATGTTCGTCCCGACTGCTGGAAACTACACTCTGTAAAAGGCAGTACCTGCTCTTATTTATAGCTGGGAGAGTCCATGCGTGCATGGGTAAATTACCATAACAGTATCTATCCTCCTAAATGGCAGTGAATGTGGGATAATTTCATTACAGGTAAGATAATGTGAATAACATGAACAGAACATTTGAGCAACGAGGAAGTTTCTGTCTATACCTCTGAGATGAGGTATTATGATTATTTACATTATCTACATTATTCGGACTGTTATACTCATTTTCATTGCCATGTTCACAACGTTTCGGCTGTTGTACAATCCCTCCTTCTTCAGGTGATTGGAATTTCGAATCGAACCCTTTATTTCCCTCACCGGGTAGATTGTACTTGTTCCACGTGCCATGCCTCTTCCGGGTGTTTCAGTTATTTCCCTTTAACTCAACTCTTCAAGTTTTTTGGTTCACCACTGCTGTAGCCTGGTATTGGACTCGGTGGACGAAATAAAGGTTTCGGTTCGAAATTTCAATCACCTGAAGAAGGTCGGAGCGTACAACGGCTTCTACGCGAATAACTTTCTTCAAATCGTCCATTGTATGGGGCTTATGCTCGCACTTACGCACCGTGAAGTTTCCCCACAAGAAATAATCACACATAGACAAATCAGAGGACCGAGGGGACCAAGGAGTGTCAGTAAACCTGGAAATAAGGCGGTCACCGAAAAGAGGAAGAAGAACGACCATTGAAGATCTGGCTGTGTGGGTCGTCGCCCCATCCTGCTGAAACCATACACATTGGATAGGAATATGTCTTCGTTGTAATGCAAGCACAAAGAAGTTGTTTATCAACAACTCGGTGTAAAACTCGGAGTTCACAGTAACTGTATTTCTATTATGATCTTCAAAACAGTTAGGACCAATGACGCCAGTTTTTCCAACAGTACACCAAACCGTCTCTTTTAGGCTATGCAGAGATCTTTCCTGCTTTCTCGGATTTTCAAGAGCCCAATAACGACAATTCTGTTTATTCACCATGTCATTAAGATGAAAATGAGCTTCATCACTCATTAACAAAATGATGACATTTGCCTCAAAAATTGCTTCCATCTGACGAGCCTAAGTTAAGCTGCTGAGCATAGTCCCCTGGTCTCATCTGTTTCCCAATGACCAATTTTTAGGGGTGGAAATGCAGTTCTTCATGCAAAATATGCCTTACCGAACGATTATCGATGCCAAGTTCTGTAGCATGCCTCCGAGCAGAGAGATTCGGACTGCACAGCAAAGCTTGTCTGAAGGCGTTTCACATTTTCTCGGGTGCGTATCGTCCGTGGTCTGCTATTCGTTAGTGTACCTTATGTACGAAGTGTATGGACGTAAGATTGTGTTACGAGATCAGCCTGAATTTGGAGAATGTTGAATCGACGAGGAAAGTCAGGCTGAATTGGTGTGACAGACTTTTTATTCTTCACGAAACTGTTGCAGGCGAACACGAGGTACTCCATCGCCCACAGCTTTAAATTAAAAAAAAAAGAAACCACGGACCGAATGGTACCTGTCGGGCATATCCACACCCCCAAGCCTGGGGCTGAGTAATAGCAGTTTCAAAAACGCCCGTTCTCTCTGCCTCACCATATATATATATATATATATATATATATATATATATATATATATATATATATATATATATATTGCATTTGTAGGTCTGTAGTGTTTAAGGCTTTTTTATTATATTCTTACTCTGTCCTGGACATTGAGTTCTACCGAGATTCTATCCTCTTGGAATTTTTTAAATATATATATATGTATGTGTATGTATGTATATGTATATATTTATATATATTTATATATATATATATATATATATATATATATATATATATATATATATATATATATATCTGTGTGTATGTGTGTTTGTATTAACCACTAATATTATATATATATATATATATATATATATATATATATATATATATATAATGAAGAACGATATATACATTAGTGAAAAACTAAACACACACATATATATATATACAGGGTGCGATGATAAATTGTCTTAAATACGCTAAAATGAAAATAACATTGTATGCCATCGTGCAGAGTCCTGTTACCAGACATATGGTTTTCCAGCAGCCACCGTTTTTACCCAGGGCAGTATTACCTCCTCAAGGCACTCTATGTAGGCTTCTGTGTTGGGTCTGAGGCCGTCACCAACTAATTTGTGATTTCTTTTCTTATAAGAACGATCAGAGTGAGTTTCCCAACTGTCATACCTTCGTAATAACAATTAGACTCATCCAACTCTCTCCGAATCCTCTGCACTCTCAACTAAACACTTTGAAATGTTCGTATTGGAGCTTCTGGATGCAAAGCAGTACATCATGCAGTTTCCAAATTTCTACCGGAGTAAATTGCGTTATGGTGCTCTTTTTCTCACTGACGGTGCCCAACTGACCGCAATATACTGTGCAGTTGACAAACACAAAAACAAACAACGCACAATATAAAATGGTGACAATTTACAACAATTTAATGGTACCCTGTATATGTGCGAGTGTAAAAAAGAAAGTAATTGTGAAATTGCGCGGTTAAAAAAACCCAGTGTGGTGTTGACGCACGACACTATGTGTAAGCAAGAGGTGACGGTAAGCGATTGCGCCATCGAAGAACAACGTACCGTAATGAGCTTTCTGTTAGCAAACGGAGTGAAACTTGATGAAATCCATCGCCGAACGAAACGGACGAAAGTCGTTCTGGTCGCCCATCAACCTCGCGCACGGAAGAACACAACCAGAGTATGGTTGTCTTGATCATGGAAGTGCCAACAATCACGGGAAACATCTGTTGGTCTGCACAACACAGTACATGATGATTTTGGGTATCATAAAGTGTGCACGCGTTGGGTGCCGAAACCATCACGAAGCGCAGACGTGGCTTCGTCAGCCACTTAAATGGTTTTCGGAACGGATGAAGAAGCTGGTTGAACGATACCAGAAGTGCATCGTTGTCCGGGGAAACGTGATATATGCATTTGACCGTCGTCAGTGGAAATAAAGGTGTTCTATGTAAACTGCCTTTACTTTTTTGATTTTTTATCCTCGTATATTGTGTGGTGGTATGTAAGGAATAATATTTTCACTTATAAATAAGTGTTGAAAACCTATTTTCTGGGAGATTAGGGCAATTTAGTTTCTTGCCTGTTTGTCCCATTCTCTTTTTGCTAAGAACAACTTGGGATTTTCACAATGGAACAAATAAAACACACACACACACAAAAACAAAACAAAACAAAAAAAAAAACACGTTTGATAGAATAGGGAGACTGTTGCATCAGCAGAGATTCTGAATTTTTGAAAATTAGCATTCCAGATTTTGACTTGAAAACTGAATTCTGTCACCGGAGGGATGTTGTCAACCATCTGTGACATGCGACCTGTCAACTTCCCTTTTCTTTTTTCTTTGAGATTGTTCTTTTCTAAAAAATTTAAATTACCACCGAATCGAAGTTCTTGTGCCAAACACAAAAAAAAAAAAAAAAAAAAATTAGTAGAAACAGCATGACACAAGCGGCGCAAAATTTTAGATCAAGACAACCACTGCGTAAAATTTCAAAAGGAAAACATATTTATTTACAGGATAACGATTTCAAGAATTACCAACGAGAAGTGGAAAATTACAGCAAAGGAAAAATAAGGAATCTGTAAATAACAAAAAAAAAAAAAAAGACAAACAAAAAAAAAAAAGACAAATAAAAAAAACAAAAAACAAAAAAAAAGACAATACAAGAAGGCTATAAAAACAAAGTTTCAACTACCTTTTGGAAAAAACGAAAATTACTTTCACAGCAGTTATTTTGAAAAAGGTCGCTTTTAGCCACACACAGTTCGTTCTTGAAAATTTCTTCGAAATCTTTTCGATTTAGGCTGTCCAACCACAGGAGAGTTTTCACTTGGAATTTTGGCTGGTAACTGGTGTCTTCTTTGATGTTCTCTTCTTGATGACACATGGCTTCTTTGATGTTGACAACCTGCCTTGTTCCCTTGCTGTCCAAAAAATTTCTGCTCGTATGTTTATAACCCTCTCAGCCACACCATTCCTCTTGAAGCTTGGGCGCCAATACCGCCCTCCACGAACGTTAATAGCTCTTTTGTCAGCGTTTCATTCGTTCTCTCTCTGGACTTTATCCGCTTATAGCTCTCCTTTTTATTGAAAAAGGAGGCGTCATATCGGCTTACTTTAAGTTTTTACAAGGGCTTCAAGAAATTGGCTCTCAGTGGCCAATGTATGTGAAACCCTTCTCCAAGTCTTCGAAAAATTAATCCGCGACAAATAATTTTAGCGGTCAACCGCTTGAGCCTAGAGGACCATAAAAAAACTTCTCGCTAAAAACGGGTATTAAAAAAAAACAAAAAACAAAAAAACAAAACAACAATCGACGGTAAAACATAGAATTTTAACATCTTTAAAAATAAAAAAATTTTTTTTTTTATAAATTCTACTTTTTAAACATTTTTCGAAGATCGCATTACGAGTAGATAAGTTCGCCTATTGCTGTTACGGTTTTTTGGATATATATATATGACTAGTGAGCCAATCCAGATGACTAAACTTCCTTTATAGTCTACCAATAGAAGGTTGACCAACCAGAAGCCGCGGAACATTGTATTCGTCGTGTATAAAGGCGGCCATTTTTGTTCAGCCTACCGGAAGGACCAGTGCGAACAGGCGAAGATGATAGAAGGAACAACTACGCTCTGCTACCATCAGTGAGAACAGGCGAAGATGATACAAGGAAGAACTACGCTCTTCTAAGGATATCCACCGTAGACCTGAACTACGATTTCCTACTATATCCGAATTATTCACTGCCAACCTCTGGATTCTATACTCGAAGACGACCGTCATGAAAATGTCTAACAATTGCTCCATTCGTATCCTTTCCCCCAACACTATTGATGCTTATCCCTTCTTTCCTGTTTAGGACTGGATTTTCGGTTCCTTCTCCGAAAGTTTTTTCATTCAATTTTACGCCCAGTAGACGTTTGTGCCTTAGTGGCATTGTCGCCTTGCGTGGGGTGAATTGATTAAAAAAATAAGTTGTTTGTAAATAGAAAATTACGCTCTTCGAACAATAACTAGAAATATCCTTGAAAATTTCACGATTTTCCTATTTGAATTTTCTCATGAATCTTATTTCTTAAGTTAATTATTGAATAAGTTCATGACGAGTTCTATGACAATAAAATATCCGTAGACAATTCCCCTATCACATTGATAAATATGAGAGCTTTAACAAAATATTGTAATAACAATGGTAAAGAGGAATGCTGGTCGCCATTTTAAGAAGTAAGGGGATACAGATGAAAAGATTTGAGAACTTTTTCCCTTCACTTCAGTGAAGTGGAAAAGTTCTCAATTTCAAATGTTAAACACATGAAACTATTGTCGCCTCTTCTGTCTTCCCTTCTTTCTTTCTTTTATTTTCTCACTGAAACCAATTAGCGTCTCTGATATGTTTCCGTCTTTCCACGTGATCGAAAAGGAAAGTCCATTATTTATGAGGTATTAGCAGGAGACGTTAAATAGTTTTTTCTTTCTTTCTTCACTGAAACCAAGTAGCGTCACCGATATGTCCTTTCCATCTTTACACGCAAATAGCCCACCATTTATAAGATATTAGCAGGGCGTAAAGGTCGTGTTAAATGGACATGCAGAATTATAATAACAATTTCAACAAATTGCGCAGTAACATGAGTAGTTATCACCAAATAGATCAGATTTGAGTTGCTTTCCTCTAGTTGCATGTAACAAAACAGTTCGAGACGACTGGGGTGGTTCCCTGATCGTCGCTGTCACATCAAGCCAAGACTGTTGATCCGCTTTCCTGATCGCCGTCGTGAAATCAATCCGGGGCTGTTGATCCGCTCTTCTGACTACGGAGGTCTGAAAGTAGCCGGTTTTTGTCCGGAAATTGTTTTGACATTCTCATGTCAGTTTCGTCTGTAGTGCTGGCTTAGGACAACTTAACTCCTTTATCTGATTTCTAATAAATGCTTCCACCGGATGTTGACGCACTGAAGCGTTTCTTATTTTAGTTTTCGCAGAAAAAGAAGTCTAAAAAGGAATATATATATATATATATATATATATATATATATATATATATATATATATATATATATATATATAATGTGTGTGTGGCGGTAAATAAAAGTTGGTCTAGAGGCTTCATTCACGGTACTAAGATCTTTAATGTAATCAGGAGTGCGTTCGAATGGAAATTTCACTACTATCTGACGCCTGATTTCTCAAATGGAACCGCGTATCATACACTTCTTCTATGTACGGTATGCTTTCAGGACGTTGGAGATCATGACTCTCCACAACTTCTTATCCTTTGTAGTTTTTAGCAACGTTTTCCCCTCGCACTGTTCAGCCATCCATTCAAACAAGCTCGTCAGGTAGGTGGTCCGTTGTCTCTCCCTGTCCGTTTTACCTTCGATATATCTTGTCAGTGTTCAATTCGCCAAGCCTCCCTTCCTCATTTAGTGTAAAAAATTTCAAATGTATGTTTCTGATTTTGAGTATAAGTGCCCTTTTTGTTTCCATTTTCCTTAAGACTTCCTCGGTGCTTACGCACTCTATCCATTCTCAGCTTCCTTCTGTAGAACCAGTTTTCTCCTCATTTTTTTAAAGCATTTTACCCCAAGCAAGGCGGGAGTGCTACTGCCTCGCAGGGTGGTTACATAGTGTGAAGGTGAGAGAAAAAAATGTGTATAGGGGGAATGAGGAAAGAATAAAAGATGAACGAGATTCAAGACATCAGAAGATAGCAATTGCCGTTGCATTTAAATTTTTGGAGATTGTAGTTATCAGGGAAGCAAGTAACCGGAAGGGTGTCCCACAGGCGGGAAGTGCGGGAAAAGAAGCTGTTGGAGTAGAAGAGGGGTTTACATACAACTGTTTCAACGGTAAAAGTGTGGGGCCTAGATGCCAGTCCAGTAGCACGCTTAAATTCATGTAGTTGGGACACCAGGGAAAAAGTTCGTTAGAACAGTTACCATGAAAAGACAGAGGGAAGTCACATCACATCTGTGAGAAAGTGACTGCAGTCGAGATGTCAAGTCAGGATCTATTACATTGCAGATCCTTCTTTAGATTTTGTCGAGAAGAAAGAAAACTATTAAAGCAAGGCAGAATAAAATATTTTTTCCTTCATTAGTGAATCTGTATGATGAAACGTTCTTTCATTTGTAACACAGACGGTCTTCTATTATTTAAAGATTATTTCTGCTAATATAGAATAAGTGGAAATTTTAAATGTTCTTGCCGCTAACCCTGTTGGCGACCTTTGATAACGTAAGGCTAAATTCTAAATTTTTGTCCACCCCCATGCTACGGCCCTGTAAGCTGTTCAAAAAGTAATTACATATTTTACTGTTAAAGTCGAATAGTAGAAAACCGCGAATTAGTTTATCATTTCTTATATCCAATCGCATATCGTTTTAGAACATTTCAGAATTTAACTCCATGGCGGATAATACCTTTAAAAAGCCATATATTCGCCAGTGATTGCTGTTTAAATACCGAAAGGGTAATACAGTTTTGACACTTAAGAAAATTGTGTAGTGTATATGGACAGAAGACAAGGATGCCTCTTCTGACCGGACTTATTCAACTTATACACTGAGGCTATTCTGAGAGAATTAGATGTCCTACCAGTATTTATTATTGGTGGCCACAATCTTATCAACATAATTTATGCAGACGACACGGTGTCGATAGCAGACACAGAAAAAAAAAACGTTACAAATACTCCTACATGATGTGCATGTGCGTGTATGAATGGATGTACAGATATGTAATATAATTAGCCCTGATCTGGCGTCTCGTCTACAGTCACTCTCTCACAGACGTGCCGTCGCCTCTCTCTGTCTTTTCTACAAATACTTTCATGGTAATTGCTCCGATGAGCTGCTTTCACTGGTTCCCAGACTTCATGAATTCAAGCGCCCTACGAGGCTGGCATCCCGCTCCCACCCCTACACTGTAGAAACTTTTAAATGTAGCCGTCTCTTCTACTCCAATAGCTTCATACCTCGCACCTCTCGCCCGTGGAACTCCCTTCCCAATTACTGTTTCCCTGAGAGCTATAATCTCCAACTATTCAAATGTAATGTCAATCGACACCTCCAGTTACCTTGATCTATCCACTATCCCTCTCCTCATCCTTTCTTCTATCACTCCTATCTGCTCTCGCTCCAAATCTTCTGCAACCCCATGCATCCTAGTGGCTTCACGCCTTGCTCGGGGCGTAATGCTTAAAAAAAGAAAAAAAGGAAAGAAAAGAAAGGTATATAGTGAAGGAAAGCGAGAAGAACGTCAGTTACAAGAAGCAAAAGGGACAGCCCAACATGCAAATTATAAATTGGGGATACCAAAACCAAACAAGTACAACAATTTAAATATCTGGTAAGTGTTTTAACTGAGAACGAAAAGTGTGACACTGTTATCCGAAAGTGATCAAAGATGCATTACAAAAGCTAAGCATAGTATTACGTTACGTAATATCGATCTTCCTATATGGCAGTAAATGAAGAAGAGACATGAAGCAACAGAAATGTACTTCTTCAGAAGGATGCCGAGGATATCTTGGACCAAATATGTGAGCAATGACGAAGTTTTAGAGAAAATGGAAACAAAAACGAAACTTATAATTAACATCAGGAAGAGACAGTTGAACATTATGGGGCACATAATGAGGAAAAAGGGCTTAGAAATCTGATACTCACAGGACAGACTGACAGTACGAGGGAGAGAGGAAACAGCATATAACATATTTAGTGAGTTTGATTAATGGATGGTGAAACAAAGTTTGTTGCATATACATATACGCATATAAATAGTGGCATGTGTGTACAGGTATACATATAAAAAGCCTCTATGATGTGCATGTGCGTATATGAATGCATGTACAGGTATATATCGATTGGCATGTATATGTGTAAATATATGTACAAGTATGCAAAAAAGGCTCTAATATATGCATATGCCCGTGAATATGCATGTACACGTATGCACAAAAGTCTATATATATATATATATATATATATATATATATATAATTATAATTATTTATTTAAAAATATGATTCCATCGCTACATAAGAGTTCTCATGTTTCAAAACAAGAGCCGAAAACTTCAATATAATTATTTGAATTAAATTGAATTAAAGTACCAAGCACTGTTCCATCTTCAAGCGAAATTTATTTTGGAATAACTATATATATATATATATGTATAATAATAAGCTATATATATATATATATATATATATATATATATAGTAATACTCGGTTGTAAAAAAAACATCGGATAGCACAACTTGTAAGTATACCAGATTGTCCTGAAGATACGTTTAGGTGAAACCTAGTTAGGTTGTTCCTGGGTCTTTAATATATATATATATATATATATATATATATATATATATATATATATATATATATATATATATATATATATATATATATAAAACCTCCCTGATTTAAAATCCTACGATACCAAACAGCTCTAATACAAATATAGATAAAATAAACAAGTGCACAAACACTCTCCAAGTCTGAAAACTTGAAATAATAAGCTAGGTTAATTAATGATACCCACTTATCGTCAGAGATTCCAAGACATTTTCCTCACACACAGTTTTGCCTTTCTGTCATTTAAATTGAGGAAGCCAAAGAGAGTGAACGGATCTTTGGCGAAAGGCGTCTTTAATAAAATTTTCCACTCCGTCTTACCATCTTCATTTTTGTTTTGAATACTATTATGCATTACTTCCCATCTCATCCACTCCATACACAATCACACATGTATATATATAATATATAAATACACACACGCGCGCGCACACACACACACACACAATCATATATATATACTTTAACATCGAAATGTAAAGATATATATATATATATGTAGATGTTTGTGCATGTGATAAAGACCTTCTAAATGTGTAATTGAGGGGTTAAAGAAAGGATAGACTGAGAGAGAGAGAGAGAAATAAAAATTGAAAGGAGTAGAATAAAAAAGGCGAGATAGAGAGAGAAAGAAAGAAAGAAAAAGAGTATGAATGAGGGATAGAGGAAAGTAATAGAAAGTCAATGAAGGAGAAGCAGAAGAAAGAAAGAGCGATTGAGAAAGCGAATAAATGTGGAACAGGAAAAGAAAGAATAGATAGATAGATAGATAAATAGAGAGTGAGAGAGAGAAAAAAAGAAACAATGAATATTGATCAATGGGAAACAAAAGAAAGAGTCTGAGAGAAAGAAAGAGCGTGTCTTAGTAGTAGGGTAAAAAGAAAACGTGAGATCGGGTGAATGAGAAGCAGAGGAAAAGAGACAGAGAGAGAGAGAGAGGGAGAGAGAGTGAATGAGGAGTAAAGAAGAGAAAATAAGGAAAGAAAAGGAAGACAGAGAGAGAGAGTGAATGAGGGATAAGGAAGAGAAAATAAGGAAAGAAAAGGAAGACAGAGAGAGAGAGAGAGAGTGAATGAGGGGTAAGGAAGAGAAAATAAGGAAAGAAAAGGAAGACACAGAGAGAGAGAGAGAGAGAGAGTGAATGAGGGGTAAGGAAGAGAAAATAAGGAAAGAAAAGGAAGACACAGAGAGAGAGAGAGAGAGAGAGAGAGAGTGAATGAGGGGTAAGGAAGAGAAAATAAGGAAAGAAAAGGAAGACACAGAGAGAGAGAGAGAGTGAATGAGGGGTAAGGAAGAGAAAATAAGGAAAGAAAAGGAAGACACACAGAGAGAGAGAGAGAGAGAGAGAGTGCGAATGAGGGGTAAGGAAGAGAAAATAAGGAAAGAAAAGGAAGACACAGAGAGAGAGAGAGAGAGAGAGAGAGAGAGAGAGTTGTTGTGTTTGTTTTGAAGTTTTCTTATTCTTTCCTCGTGATTCTTATAAAACTGTGACATGACCAGAGATCTGATAGACAGTTTCTAAATACTTCCTTCCGTTTGACTCGAGTGTTTTCCAAACAGAATTTCAATGAGTGGATGAAGAACAGCTTCTCTCTTCACTCATTTACTCTCGAAATAAATAAATGACAAAAGATAAAGAAACCTTTCTGCCTCATTTCGCCTTCTCAGACTAACTTTTTTCGCTGACATGAAGTGGAAAGAGTATATTGGATCAATTGCTAAGTCTGCAACTAGGAAAGTTGATTCACCGTGTCATTTTTCTCGCCACAATCTATCTTACATATTTATAAGTCTATCATTCGTCCTTGCTTTGAATATTGCTGCCACATCTAGCCTGGTGCTCCTGCTATATATTTAAAGATTCTTGATAAAATCCAAAGAAGAATCTATCTTACATATTTATAAGTCTATCATTCGTCCTTGCTTTGAATATTGCTGCCACATCTAGTCTGGTGCTCCTGCTATATATTTAAAGATTCTTGATAAAATCTAAAGAAGAATCTGCAATGTTATTGGTCCTGACCTGGCACCCCGGCTTCAGTCATTTTCCCATCGTTTCAATGCCGCTTCAGTTTGCCTTTTCTATAAATATTTTCATGGTAATTATTCTGATGAACTTTCCTCTATACTACTTAGACTTTATGAATTAATCGCAGTACTATATTGGCGGTAAGGTCTCATCATTTTACATTTGAAATGACTAGATGTAACCGCAAGTTCTATGCTAAGAATTTCTTCCATCGCACGTCTTGCTTGTGGAATTCTATTCCAGTCTCTTGCTTCCCAGTCAACTTTGATTTTCAAAAATTTAAATGCAATGTCAATCGTTATCTTATCTAATTCCCGTTTTTTTTTATTGTTCTCTCTCCCTAATAGTATTTTTTCTCATATTCTCTAACACTCAGTGACCTCCACCCTTGCGCCTTAGTGGCTTTATTGCCTTGCTTGGAACGAAATGATTAAAAAAGAGGGGAGAAACCCCGAAGAAAAACGCAACTGACTCTTACTCGAACCAAGCAACTCAAGGCAACCCATCGACTGATATGTTCAAAATAGATATCTAAAGCATTTGTTCAGGATAGAATCTTACAATCTGTGGAATATATACATGGCGATACGTTTAGACATGCTTCTATGGACATGAATATGAATACTGAATGACTTGGAGTATAAGGGTTAGCTGGATCCTCTCGCAGATCTTTACTGCCGAAGAGAAAGTTCGTTAATCACTAGGTGCCTCATACTTGTGGCCTTGTGGCGTAACTAATTTTGCCTACGAAAAATGTTAGTAATGTAAATATGTGCAGGTAGTCTACCGTTATAGGGCAACTAGTAAGTATTGGTCCAATATTAATATAGCGCTGATTATGTTGTTAAACACCAAGCTTAATAATTATTGTAAAACAGCCATTCAAAGAATAAATCAGTAAACTTAATGTAATTAATGGCAAACTCACTTCACTAATGGATTAAAATGGCATTAACTCACTGACGACTCACTGAACGACACGATCTTTGTTTTCATTAATTGTACAATGGATTAGATGTTCAGTCCATATTGCTTGCAAGTACTTTCGGTATAAACATTTACTATGGTCAGGCATAGATGTTATTTTGTTCTCAATTTCAGGTAATTTCGGGTAAAATTACAAGACGAAAATGAATGTAATACTTGTAAGATGTTTTATTAAAAAAGGTGTGCTATTATTACAGTTAAGAATTTTTTTTACAATGTATATACGTGCTAATACACTTGGGAAAGGTGTGAATCCTCTTCTACTTCCTCCAGCTATGGGTAAATAGCAGGAAAGACTGGGTTCTATAGCCTTGGATGGCAACTGGTCTAGGAGAACAACAACTCTGAATTCAAAACCTGCGGAGGGTCGTTTGGAGACCTTGTGGCACTTAGTGCCCCAGGTCTCTGTATTCGTCTCTTCAAAAAGTGTGGATGGTCCTGCACGAAACCTTCACCCCTATAATCAAAATCTCATGTGCTGTTGTCGGGCTGTCGGTTTCCTAGGAACCGATCTGCTTGGCCCTCATACGTCGAATTCGACGGGAGAGTCGAGTATATATATATATATATATATATATATATATATATATATATATATATATATATATATATACTAGCTTAAAACCCGCCCTTTTACAGGCAGTCATGACTCTCCACAGATCACTTTTCTTTATTTTCTGTAAATTGGCATAATTTCCTTGTGGACATAGTGGCGCGATTCTTCTCGATTGGCTGTCACTCAAGACTAAATAGCCCGTCTACCCTACTATTTAACTCATAATTAGGGGAGGGACAGAAAAAGAAAGGAATTCATGCCTTTCCAAGAGAAGTCCTAATGCAAGTGAATGCAACAGCGAGGCCAGAATTTCAACTTGGCTCACCAATCCCACGTTTCACGAGAGAAAGAGAGAGAGAGAGAGAGAAAGAGAAAGAGAGAGAAAAATAAATGTGAAACAGAGGAAAAGCAAGAAAAGAGAGAAATATATATATATATTAGGTTATATATATATATATATATATATATATATATATATATATATATATATATATTAGGTTGGTGCAAAAATAATGTCGTTTTTTGACGTTAAAAATACGTCAAAAACGACATTATTTTTGCACCAATTATTATATATAGAGAGAGAGGGAGAGAAAGAGAAACAAAGAGAGGGCGAGGTGGGAGAGAGAGAGAGAAGGGAGAGAGAGAGAAGGGAGAGAGAGAGAGGTGGGGGAGAAACATAATAATTTGAAAAAAGAGAGAAGAAGCCTCGAAGAAAACGCTTGGGCAATTTTCCACTGCATTGCCATTTCTACCCAACCCCACGTCATGAACTACTATCGAATTTGTCTTTTTTTACAATATGGTAATATATTATTATAATTCTGCTTTTCCTCCTTTAGTTCATTATTTGACACGTATGTACGTTACACCCTGTCGGTACCTCATAAATAATGGACTGTTCCGTTTTAATCAGGAGGAAAACCGGAAGCGGAGTAGCAGAGACGCTCTGCGTTTTTATCGTTCATTTTCGTCTTTGTCGTACATGTTCCTATGTCCATTTCTAAAAGTTTTCAAGTAAGATATGTTGTTATTCTTGGTGTTTAAGTTTTGGAAAATTAATTAAGATTATTCTTTGACTTGGACACTGCAAAAAGTACATGATGCTTCACACGTTTAACAGTTTCAGAAAGATCACAGTTTCCAACATTTTCTTTTTTTTTTTTTATATTTACTTTAGCGTTTCTTCTTCTTGTCGTGGCCCTTCATGACGTAGGCGATCATGGTTCCCCACAACTTTCTGTGTTCATAGTTCTTTTTTTCTTATCTCTCCTAATCTCTATTCTGCTAACCATTTAAAGCTCGTTGGGTAGGTTATGCGCTGCTCCCCACTGTCCTTTTTGTATTCAATATGTCCTGTGAGTATCAAATTATCTAAGCTCCCTTTCCTCATTATGTATCTCAGAAAATTCAACCGTTTTTTCTGATTCTAAATACAAGTGCCCTTTTTGTTTCCATTTTCCCCTAAAACGTTGACGTCACATATTCAGTTCATGGTATTCTCAGCATCCTTCTGTAGAGCTACATTTCTGTGCCCTCAACTCTCATCTTCACCGCCATTTAGGAGCACTGATATTAAATAATCTTGTACTCTTTTCTTTAATTCTAACGAATTTTTCCTGTTCGTTAATACTTTGCTTAACTCTTAGAAGACACCTTTTGCTATTCTAATGTACCTTCTGATTTCGGTGTCCACTTTTCCGCCCTCTCTTAAAACACTTCCTTGACATTTAAATTCATGTACTTGCTTGATTTTGGTGCCTCTAATTTGTAATTTGAATGTTAGGCTGTCCCTTTTGCTAACAGCTATGTATTCTGTCTACTTACTATTCAAGTTTATTCCTTTCTTCTCGCTTCCCTTTTGTTACTATTTTTAAGAGTTCCTGTAGTTTCATTTCTATGTCTGCTATCAACACTGTGTCATCTGCATATCTTATGTTGTTAAGACTGGCCGTCAATAATGAATCTTGGCTGGATTTCTAATTACAGTATAAGAGAGATTGTGAAGACCGTGTTGAAACTGTTGAGAGCTTGTTTGCCGTGAAATTCATCGCTCGAAATACTACTTTTCATTCGACTACTGGCACAGGTGGGAAATGCAACCGTTTCAGCTACAGAGCAGGCCATAAGTGAAAAAGATTAAATGATGTTAAAAATTAGAAAGAAATAAAACAAACAAATAAGAACGGTTGTCGAGAGTACGAGATAAAACATAAAAACCATCTAAGCCCGTGCTACGCGGAAGACGGCAAACGCTACATTTTAATTTGCTGATTACCTGATAGCTTGTAAAAGCGAATTGTTGATAGTGGTGAAACCCATATGTTATTCAGTCCTCTCTAAAAATAAAACGTGTCGGCCAGAGAGAACGGCAACGGATTTCGCGCGTTAAGATTGGCACGTAAATCAGATAAAATTGATTTCTTTAGCTTATCCGGCTTCCGCGGATAACACACAACGGAACGAATAATAATGGACATAGCCTGTTGTGAAAATTTTAGGGTGTTCGGAAAGTTATTACATTTCAACAGAAAGGAGAGAGTCATATTGGGTATATTATTATATATTATTGTATAATGATTTTTAAAAAAAATAAATTCACCCCAAGCAAGGCGATAATGCCACTAAGACGCATGAGGATACTGGCAGTGAAACAGAAGAGCAGAAGGCTTTAGAAAAAAACCGAAAACCCAATCATAAATAGGAAGTGAGTGGGGCCCTTTCAATATGGTGTAATGGTTAGCAATCCTGACTCGCTAGATCAATTATGACTGAATAGTGAGTTCGATCCTTACTGGGTGTCCCATATTTCCGGCCTAGTGTCACATTTAAGTTACACTTAGAAAATTGCCATAAGCAGGAAGCAAGTGATAAACCTCTACTCTTTTAAAAGACCGGGGAGAAGTGTGATTCGGCTAATCATGATATTATACAATATAATTATGATATCTTCTTATAAATCTGCTTGCTTCCCTCTTTAGTTCCTTAGCGTATACGTTGCGTCCTGGCAATACCTCATAAATGACGAACTATTCCATATCGATCGCGTGGAAAGAGAGAAAAGACATATCAGAGATGCTTCTAGGTTTCAGTGAAAGAAAGAAAGAAAGAAAGAAGTTAATATAGAAGAGGCGATAACACTGTCATGTGTTTAACATCTTTTTCAGTGAAATGGAAATTGTTGTCAATTTCATTTGTACCCCCATACTTCTTAAAACAACGGCCGCCATTCATATTTATGATTGTTATTGAAAAACTTTGTTAAAGTTGTTAAGCTCAAATATTTAGCGAGGCGAAAGGAGAATTTCTATGGATATTTTATTGACTTTTCATGAGATTATTTGCACATTTAACTAATGAATTAAGATTCATCAGAAAATTCAAAAAGGAAAATCGTGAAATTTTCACGGATATTCGTAGCATAATATAATTATGATTTTATATAAAATCATTATTATATTGAAGTATAATATAATTACGATATAAATAATTATATTCAAGCATAATCTTTATGATATAATATAATTATGATATTAAAGTATAATATAATTAAAATATAATATAATATGGAAGTATAATATTTTTATAATTGATATTCAAATATTAGGTTGGTGCAAAAATAATGACGTAATAATGTCGTTTTTTGACGTAACGTCAACGATATATATATATATATATATATATATATATATATATATATATATATATATAAAAGTGAACATAGAAGTCAACACTTAGAGGCGACAGTCTGTTTCATGCTATATGCAATCGTCAGGCCTGACGATTGCATATAGCATGAAACAGACTGTCGCCTCTAAGTGTTGACTTCTATGTTCACTTTTATATTTACACACGCTCTATCTCTGATATTGAGCACTTTATTCCATAAATATAGCACACCTTAAGACTATATTTCTTTATATATATATATATATATATATATATATATATATATATATATTAGGTTGGTGCAAAAAATAATGACGTAATAATGTCGTTTTTTGACGTAACGTCAACGATATATATATATATATATATATATATATATATATATATATATATTAGGTTGGTGCAAAAAATAATGACGTAATAATGTCGTTTTTTGACGTAACGTCAAAAAACGACATTATTACGTCATTATTTTTGCACGAACCTAATATAATGTAATTATCGTATCCAAGTATAATATAATTATTATACATTGAAGTTTGAACCGTTTTCAAATCAACCAGAAGTTGAAAAACACAATGACTAAGAACTTAAAAGAAATTTTCCGTAAAAGGAAACAACGTATCTTTTTTTTTAACAAGCCATAATGAAAATGAATTCCCATGGTTTGTGGATTAGTATCTTTTTTTGTAATATGACTCGAATTGCCAAATGCGAGTTAATTTTATTTAAATATTTTTTATCAAACATGATATCAGCTTCATGTGTCAACGACTGTAGCACAAAATCAATCAATCAATGAAATACATAATTAATTTCCGCCAATATTTTCACACTATTGTAAAAATATGTCGCTTTTTAAATACATCATCCTCCATGCGGTTAAACTTTCGTTCCACCTTGGTTGGTTAATGTTGTAACCTAGGGAAGGTTACTGAATGGAATAATCACACGAAGTTTGGTAATGCACGATAACACTTAGGACACGAACAACACATATAAGATTCGCCAGCGGCGCGTAGAAGTAGTCGAATTTAGGTAAAAATGGCAGCGGTAAAAATGGCAGCGGTAAAAATGGCAAAAGTGGATAAATAGGTAAAAATGGCAACGGTAAAAATAGCAAAAATGGGTAAATAAGAAAAAATGGCAAAAGGAAAAAAATATAGATGAATATCTACTTTTGCCATTTTTTCCTATTTATCCACTTTTACCGCTGCCATTTTTACCGTTACCATTATACGCTGCCATTTTTACCGCTGCCATTTTTACCGTTACCATTATACGCTGCCATTTTTACCGCTGCCATTTTTACCGTTACCATTATATGCTGCCATTTTTACCGCTGCCATTTTTACCGTTACCATTATACGCTGCCATTTTTACCGCTACTATTTTTACCGTTACCATTATACGCTGCCATTTTTACCGCTGCCATTTTTACCGTTACCATTATACGCTGCAATTTTTACCGCTGCCATTTTTACCGTTACCATTATACGCTGCCATTTTTACCGCTACTATTTTTACCGTTACCATTATACGCTGCCATTTTTACCGCTGCCATTTTTACCGTTACCATTATACGCTGCCATTTTTACCGCTACTATTTTTACCGTTACCATTATACGCTGCAATTTTTTCCGCTGCCATTTTTACCGTTACCATTATACGCTGCCATTTTTACCGCTGCCATTTTTACCGTTACCATTATACGCTGCCATTTTTACCGCTACTATTTTTACCGTTACCATTATACGCTGCCATTTTTACCGCTGCCATTTTTACCGTTACCATTATACGCTGCAATTTTTACCGCTGCCATTTTTACCGTTACCATTATACGCTGCCATTTTTACCGCTGCCATTTTTACCGTTACCATTATATGCTGCCATTTTTACCGCTGCCATTTTTACCGTTACCATTATACGCTGCCATTTTTACCGCTACTATTTTTACCGTTACCATTATACGCTGCCATTTTTACCGCTGCCATTTTTACCGTTACCATTATACGCTGCCATTTTTACCGCTGCCATTTTTACCGTTACCATTATACGCTGCCATTTTTACCGCTACTATTTTTACCGTTGCCATTATACGCTGCCATTTTTACCGCTGCCATTTTAACCGTTACCATTATACGCTGCAATTTTTACCGCTGCCATTTTTACCGTTACCATTATACGCTGCCATTTTTACCGCTACCATTTTTACCGTTACCATTATACGCTGCCATTTTTACTGCTGCCATTTTTACCGTTACCATTATACGCTGACATTTTTACCGCTGCCATTTTTACCGTTACCATTATACGCTGCCATTTTTACCCTGCCATTTTTACCGTTACCATTATACGCCGCCATTTTTACCGCTGCCATTTTTACCGAGCACCAGAAGTAGTCAACTGCTAGAAGTGAGTCAAGTGAATTCCACAATGAATCGCTAACTGTAGAGCAACATACAGTATTTACTACTGTAATTATGTGAATGGCGACATACTCATTGTCGTCCGTAGGTATGCTACAACAGTTAACTCATAATTCATAGCAGGGAAATACGTAAATTACTTTCTGAGGGCTCTTAAAATCCTGCATGGGATTTAAACACTGAAATGCGCCATAAACAACACATTGTCGTATAAAAGAGATTACAAACTAATTCTAGACTCAGTTTCCTCACATTCAAACTTGGTTCTGACTTGTTTAATTGAATTAAAATCGATAGCATTGAAATAAATAATTAGATTCCGTACATCCTAATTCATTGATTACTTGTGAAACGAACAACACTAACAATCAAAATAAAAATATTCGTGATTCGAGGAAAGAATGAGAATGTCCTGATTACAACAGTATATGTAAAGATACTGAGAATAGTCCTGGAACTTTCGTTGTCATTAAGCCCAAACGCTAATTACAGGGTAGGTGCGATGGATAAATTGTCGTATAAATGACGTAAAATCGAAAATAGCGCTGACATCTTATTTCAACAGTTATATTTACCAAAATTACACAAAAAATATCTTGAAATAGTAAAGAGCCAAATTATTCAATAAAATCACCATTGGCTTATCCAGACGACTTTAAAATTTGCATCTCTTCTGGATGGTCTCCTTGTTTAAGTTGGTGAACGCTGCTATAATCCTTGCCCTCAGTTCATCTTTGGTGTTACAAGGAGTTTTGTTGGTCTCTCTCTCAACTGCACCCCACACATCAAGTGGGGTTATGTCTGGAGAGTTAGGTGGCCAGATGGGGCGATGTAGTCACAGAAATTGTCTGACAGCTATGACTCGGTTTTCCTGCTTGTGTGACATGGTGCAGAATCTTGTTGCCTCTTGACATAGGGCAGCCCTACCTCCTCAAAGTACTTGATGTAATCCTCCATGTTGAATCTGAGGCCCTGCAGGAAGATGGGTGGCGATATAACGTTGCCATTACCAGTGATTACATCAAAAAACCATGATGCTGTTTGGATATATAATCTAACTCTTTCAGATTGACACCCAAACACTCTGAAATGTTCGTATTAGAGCTTTCGGCGCGATGCCAAGCAGTATAGTATGCCGTTTTCAAATGTATGGGGGAATGAATTGCGTCATGGTGCTCTTTTTTTTTCACAGACGGCGCCCAACTGATGCTACTATACTGCACTGTCGAGAAAAATAGTCAATGGGAATGCGCGAAATTAAAAATATAAAATGACAACACCATCGCACCCTCTATGATCCTAGAATGTATCAACCCCCCCCACAAAAAAACCCCCTTGAGATAACAATAAGTAAAAGAATAAAGAGTAAAATACCTCGGAGTTTAGGTGGAGCCATTTTGAGATTAGCTTCTCCCAATTTCGACTCAGTTTTCTTTTTATATACATGTGGCTATTTAGTATGATTTTCTCACTGGAAATTTTGGAATAAAACTAAATGACTCAAGAATATAAAATATATAATATATTTTTATGTATTTGCTTTAGAATGGGTCCTTTGATATTCGGTGTCGCAAAATGTTCTTTTATAAGGTGGATATTGGTTGTAGCATGGAGAAAGTTCAGTAATGGTAGTTTTGAAGTCAGGCCGTGCTAGGGGTATTAGTAATATTAGAAATATGTCAGTGTCAATCTACTGTGTTTTTCTTGTCCCTAAGCAGGGCATAAATATCATTAGCACATAGACTCTTAACTACTTCACGCGTCACACATGTATGTTTTCTCCGGCGGCCGCGTGTCTTCTCACTCTCGTCGTCCATTCTACCGTCTAGCTCAGAAGTATGAACTTATATCCTTTTGACAAGGCTCTGATGCGAATCTTGAATTCGGATAACATCAAAAGTCTCTTTGTATTAATTTTTTCGATGGACCAAACTTATTTTCTTTTCCGGTGTTTCTTTCTTTTTCATTTTTTTTTTATAACGGAAGTTATGCGTGGAGCTTCCCTGATTTTTGGTAGTTTTCACTCACAAATTATTAGGCTCGTGTCTCGCAAACTTCCGGTGTTTTTAGGTCGAATTCAGTCTTTTCTTTTTACTCTTCTTATCTGAGGGTTATTTGAGAGAAATATAGAAAGAGAAGTTTAGAGAGAGAGAGAGAGAGAGAGAGAGAGAGAGAGAGAGAGAGAGAAGTGAAAGAAAGAGATAAAGTTTTTTTAAATGAAAGCACAAATGTTTTAAATTAATTTTAATTCTTTTTATTTTTGTTTATATATTTTATTTTTATATTTTATTTTAATTGTATTTTTTACCGGGACTCAGTGTATAAACATTCATTTTTTAAGTGTTTTCTGAAACTCACAATGCATATATCAATACTGAGTTGAAATTAGCATAATCTAATGTCTAAAACGATACAATTAAAGTAAAAAAAAAAAAAAAAAGATCCGGTGTTTTCCTTCTCCTATATTGATCATTAACTATGCCTTGAAAGCTACTACCCACCCGCTAGGTGGAGAGGAAAAGGGATCGATTCATATTTTTCCGGGGATATCTTTGCAATATTTTAACTCTTTATACCAGCCGCACATTCTGACGCTAACCATTGCGCTAAAAATATAATATAAACAAACTGCAAGGCAAAGAAAGTAAATAAAATAAAAAAAAAAAAGATAAGAAAAATAGTTCTGTTTCGATTTTCCGGGAAAGCAAAAAACAAAGTTATTGTTGAAAAGGTCGAATTACTTTGCTTTTCTTCTTGGGCGGAAGCCAAACTCAATTGACTATTCGTTGTTGGCTGCTTTTCAAGTTACAAAAATCTGGGTGTCACTGTGGTCTTGAGGTCGTAGGTTGATAGTAGGGAAAAACTCCAGCGATAAGATTAATTTGTGTTCGTGTCAGAGATGAACAATATTAGAAGAGTGGGGATATATTCGTTTGATGAATTGGTCAGACTAGTTGAGACAAAAACAATGCAAAATAAAATCACACATAAACAATTTCAAGTTGTTAACAAGACTCATGATATATTCATGGGCGTAAGACTCTTTAGAAAAATATCTAATTTACATGAACATACTGGTTGGTGTAAAGGGGGACATGATTTAAGAATAATGTGTGAAATATTTCGGTTTGTCTTATCTTTGTAAGGGATACGTCCAAAAATTTGCTAAAAACGGATGTATGATGTAAAAAAGCCCCATACATAAAAACAAATTTAATCGTCAAAATATTTGTGTTATTACCAAGAAAGAAGATCAAAGGTTATTTTGATATATTTTTTTTCATCCGTTTGGAAATGTTTGTTAAAAATCTTGTTTTTCTGACGTCAACGCGGGATCATAAATTTTTACCTGCAATTTGAGCGACTTTTTGCCGTGAATAATGGAATTTTTCTAAGAATTGTTTCTATTTTTTAAATTTTCATTAGAATAATTTATAAAATTTTAAATCTTTCAGAATTCTTTATTGATTTGTATCGGTCAGGTGATATTGTTATTAAGTAAAAATCTATATCTGTTAATTATAAATGGAAAGGTTTACTACAATTCAGCGACCACCAGTATTTTAAAAAGAATTTTGAATATTTTTGTGTATATAAACGTGCCAAGTTTTGTAACTACGGACGTCCATACACAACATTATCGGAAAATAAGAGAGGTACCTATAGTAAATTTAAATTTATTGGTAATTTTCTAACATTTTCTCATGAACCGTCTTAGTAAGTTAGGTTATAAAACCATAAGTACTTAAAATTCAATATAATATTAAAATTCTTAAAATATTTAAAAAAATTTAACTACTGGATGGTTAAAAAATATGTAAAAAATAAATGGCGTTCACTTTGTATTTGTAATGTCATTTTTTTAGTCCACTATAATTATATTTACCAAACGTCAGACTGTCAATAAATCACGCAGCACGTAAAAAACAAAAACAAAAAACAAAACAAAACAAAAACACTCAAACATGATGCTTTTCTGTGATATTTTAAACAAGTAGTTTCCTAAACAGTGCGGCGCGACTTAAGAGGCGGAAAAGGTGCGGCGGGAAATGATAGCAGGTGAGGCGGAAAGACGAAACGACAATCAAAGATTTAGAAATAGTTTCAAAAACACAGACTTTAGTAATGTTCTCCTTCATGGGTAGGTGAGGGACTTACTTGGAACTAGATAAAATGAGAAGTTCAACAAAAGGGATTCTTAAATCTATCTATTTTATTAAACATGTCGATGTGTAGATTTTAACTAGCCAGTGGGGGCTATCAGCTATGCTGGGGAGCAAGTTCCCCGGGACATGAAATAACCACGTCTGATCTCTTCAATGTGTAAAAAATTACTCCCTGAAAACACTTCCTATCTCCTTAGTTGTCATCTTCTCTAGGGAGGGGTCTTATTCGGGAGAGGTGTTTGCAAAGTGTTGAACGACTTTTGAAGCGTGTTCTGATGTTATATGGGCCACAGATACTTTGTATTTTCTCTGATAATCCCTTAACATAGGATAGGATAGGTAGACTGAAGCTGTTTTCTGAGTGCTGTTATCCTCTTTTACAATTCTATCCCAGTTTGTTGGAGCTGCTGCCATGTATCCAAGGCAGTGGCTAAGTTGTAAAGTACTGCTTATACAAACCATTTCTTGTTAGTATGTTTCTGGGTCACCACTTATTACTTTTGGTCGATGTTGTAAGCAGGACCGGTCCCTTTCACTATATGGATGGTGGGATGCCAAAAAATAAATATCATTTCAATATTTAAAATATTATTACGGATTATTTGTAATTGCATGCACGAATCCCAATATAAATAGTTATAAATAATTATTGACCGATTTTATCGTTGTTTTATTTTTGCATTATATCAAGTATTAAGAATATAGTAACTAGGATCCGCAAATTGGAGGAGAGAGTCATCAGTGATAATGTTCTGACTTTGAATCCGAGGTTATCTCCCTTTAACCCTCTCGTTGGGTTTTATTTTTAAATGTACCGCATAAAATTTAGTGAGGCGCATGGAAATTTTCATTCCGAAAATGCGATCCAAAGAAAAAATGTTTGGGGACCACTGTAAATTAAAAGTAAGTAATATTTGTTTCAGTTAAAATCCAACTTTAATTCAGCGTTTCAAAAAAGTATATTTTATTTTTGAAAGATTTTTAACAAAGAGAATTATGCTGATTTGACAAATTTGTCAATATGGACGAATTTATCGATTCTACTGGTAAGAAGAAAAAAAAAGAAAGATTCCAATTATTAGGTTGGTGCAAAAATAATGACGTTTTCTAACATATGTTACTATGTGAGAAAACGTCATTATTTTTGCACCAACCTAATAGTTTAAA
This sequence comes from Acanthosepion lycidas, assembly GCA_963932145.1. Lineage (NCBI taxonomy): Eukaryota > Metazoa > Mollusca > Cephalopoda > Sepiida > Sepiidae > Acanthosepion > Acanthosepion lycidas. Next base: position 113,638,714 of record OZ010580.1, on the reverse strand, counting down.
TTCGGTGTGAAATACACCAAATTATTTTGCTTGTTGGAAATTTTAAATTTAATCTATTAGTTTAGTTTTAATTAAATATTAGTTTAGGAATTAAAATTAAAATTACAGCTTCAAGAAAGGTTTTTCATTTTTTAAAATGCATTTTAAACTTTAAGTATCCATTTTTGGGTGGAGGTACATATCCTTGTGTAGGATTCTGTTGAGTAGATATTTATTGGATTAAACCTACTCTGCTATAAGGCCATATTAATGGAGCCCCATTGAAACATATACTAATTAACAAAGACTACACATATCGCGACACTAAGGAATCCTTTCACGCTAAAAACTCGTACTTTTTTAGTAGTTTTCTAACTGCATCTGTCTATATTTCTGAGATGAAGTATTGTAACTATTAGGTTGGTGCAAAAATAATGACGTAATAATGTCGTTTTTTGACGTATTTTTTAACGTCAAAAAACGACATTATTATGTCATTATTTTTGCAGCAACCTAATATTTGTTTGGACTGTTGTCCTCATCTTTACTGTCATATTCACGACGCTCCGGCCTTCTTCAGGAGATAAATGTTGGAATTTCGAACCGAACCTTTTATTTAATCTACTGTGGTAGATTGTTCTAGTTTCGTTTTGTTTACCTCTGCTGTAGCCAGTTATTGAACCCACATCTCTTTGGGTCAAAGTCACTATATTACTTCAACCAACGCGTTTATCCGCTGTGTGTCCTTGGTGTTCTAATTGCTTAGTAAAATATACAAAAGTCACATGATCAGGTGGTCATATGGTCAAGTTGAACGTTTTGACAAAATGTTTCTCGCTAAACGAGCTTCCTGATATTGAGTTTTTCCGGATGTTGGAATAGAATGAAAATCGTTCATTAGTGGTTATAGATGGTATTATACCATCTCTACCATTCTGGATTAAAATACTTGTAAAAACATCTAAGCAAATTAGAGTTTTTGATATACAGGGTGACCAAAAAAAAAAACGGAAACTTTTTAACAATCCAATAAAACCAAGAGTGATGGAAAAAATATTTTATTCATAGTAATTGAAACCTTAAAATATGCCATTTAAGAAACAATGATGGAATTTTCATTTTTTTAAAATGGCGTCCTCCTGTACGAATGCATTCTTGAAATCTGCTGTTAAAATTCCTCATTGACTGCTGCTAACGCACGGTGTTGTCCGTTCCACTGATCCATGGTTACTAAAATGGCGAAATGTTTACTCGCTCAAGGTCACTCTCTAACAGTGTTGCCACTTGCTCATGTCTGGCAATACTCACTTCAAAAATTCCCATTTTTTGGGGTCATTACTCAGGATAAAACGAACTTTCTAACGGTTCCAAATTTAGCCCCCTTCCATTTTTTTCCAATGTTTAACTTCATTTTGGGTTATTTAACCACATTCTGGGTTATTTCTGCTGGATTAGAGCAGGTTTTCTGCTACCGGACAATATTTGCCACATCTGCTGGGGTCTCGCAGAACTTGAATCTACATTGTTTTCTTATCTTCATCAACGATCTTCCCAATGTCATCAGTTCCCAACCAGGTATTTATTCTGATCACACAACCATTTGCTCTTCTCTTATTAGAAAGTTCGATAGGTCCGACAATGCAAAACTGGTAGCTGCTCTTTAAAATTACCTCCAGTCAGTTATTAACTGGGGCAAGAAATGGCTTGTAAATTTTAACGTCTCTAAAACGAAACTCCTATCATTTAATCCTCATAGAGAAGCATATCTGCCCTCCATCAGGTGAGCAAGTCATTACGCCTTCTTTGACTCAAGCTTTCAACTGTCTCGTATTGAATTGATTATATTGATTCAATTGCTATGTCTGCTGCTAAATAAGTGGGTTAACTGAGTTGTGGCGGCCAATCTCTCTTGTCAGAAACCATCTTGCACATCTGTAAATCTACCATTCGTCCGTGCATTGATTTCTACCATATCTTGTCTGATGCTTCGGCTATATATCCCGAGAGTCTGAATAAAATCCAGTGGGGGTCTGAAATATTATCGGTCCTCGCCCTGGTATCTCGACTTCAGACACTCTCCCAACGCCGTGATGTGGTTTCCCTCAGTCTTTTCTATAAACATTTTCATGACAGTTGTTCTAGTAAGCTCCCCTCCTTGTTCCCCCAACCACATAAATGTAAGCATACTACTGGATTGGCAAGTAGGTCTCATTGTTTTGTTGTTGAAATAGCAAAAGATGTAACAGTAAGTTCTATCCTAATAGTTTCTTCACCGGCACTTTTCGCTCGTGGAATTCTCTTCCGAATTCTTGCTTCCTTACCATCTATAATCTTTAAAAATAAATCAATGCAATGTCAGTCGTCGTCGTCTATCTTCCTGAAGCCTGTTCTTTTATTCCCCCCCTTTTTTTAATTAAAATCTCCTCATTTTCTTCCACTTAGTCTTAGTGGCATTCTCGCCTTGCTTTGTGCGAAAAAAAAAACCCATCATTGGCTCTGTGATTTCTCCAGACATAAACACGGGCCTGTATCCGGCCAAAGAAAATCTGCACCACTGAACACTGCCGAAACTACTTAGCCACTGCCTAATTGCGTTCACGTCCTCTGTTTGATTTTCGTAAACGTTTAGCAAGCTTCATTTCTTTTAGACTTTTTTTAAAGTCTAGGTAAATGTAAATCATTGAACTAATACCAAATGATATCCGGAAGTAATATGAATTTCCCCATTAAATCATAAATATTTGCTAAATCAAAAACATTTACAAAGAAAAATGTAGGTGGTAAGGTTATGTTGCATCAATATTCCATGAAACTAATGAAAATTGAGCGCTAATTTTTGCATCTACGTGAGCTACTCTGCTATTCTGCTTTCGAGCTAGGTCCTGGTACTTTGCTTAGAACAGTCTTTTACGAATTTATAATTTCAGTGATTCATACGTTTTCTACGACTTATCAATCTAATGTAGGTTATTTAAAGCCAGAAAATATCTTTAGATTGTAAGAATCTTTTTGTGTGTGTGTGTGGGGGGAGATAATAATAATTTAGTGACACAAACAAGTTTTACTAATTAACCATATATGAGGGAGAAGAGGTGGATTCATGCCTTTCCTAAGGTTTTTTTGTTGTTTTTTTTTAACGCCAAAAAATTTCGGCATTTTTTTCGTACCTATATACTTAAAGATTCTATCTAGGGGTTTTTGGGTTATAATACGTTCTATTTAACTACAATTTTAAAATATTTTTACTCTTAATTACTAATAGACTATATTTCTATTTAAAACAAGTAAATGTAATAGAATTACTTAAATTATTTTATTTTTTTTTTATATCAAATAGGAGTATGTATATCACCAGCTCCCATTCTTTTCTTTTCTTTTTCTTTTTATTTTTAAATATTATTTAAGGAAAATTTTTGACAATGACAACAAAGAATAGCTATTTCATTTCTCTGATTCAGTAAATTTTTATTTTTTATAAACTTAGTAATATATAGTTTCTCATGTATGCACAAAGGACATGGGTCATTTAATGACCTACATATTCTCGCTTTTCTTATTAATTTCCATTTTACTGTAGGTGTTTTATTGGATTCTTTTAGGTGCTTTGTTTTAAATAGAAATATAGTCCCAAACATCCGTAGATAGAATCTGTAAGTACGAAAAAAATGCCGTAAAATTTTTTTGCCGTTAAAAAAAAACGACAACCCCCCCAGACGACATGCGTTTAACGGATGTCAGAATTCGTTGAAAAATACACCCCTACCCTCCCTAAACTTAACCTCTTTTTTGAACGTAACTCATAATTGAGACAACAATAGTTAATAAAAATGAACACTCTACCGTCCCTGTCTAAATGATTGGATTTCTCTGTATCCTTGGAAACAGGAAATTATGAATTTATATGTGCGTTTAAAACTCAGTAAATTTAAAAATAAGTTGTTCCAAAATTCGCTTGAAGATGAAACGAAACTAATGCTTTTAATTTAATTTTATAATTAAATTTGAAGTTTTTAGCTTCACTTTTTGAAACACGGTTATTACTGTGTAGCGAAAAAGCCATATTGCAAATTAGTTAATATATATATATATATATATATATATATATATATATATACACGTGTGTGTGTGTGTCTGTGGGGGTGTATGTGTGTGAGTGTGTGTGGCTTAAAATTGTATTTATTGGAGAAGAAGCTCAGTATCGGAAACAGAGTTTTTATAGATAGATATAAACTGTAGGTCATATAGAAACTGGCACTAACCATGTAGTGTTGATTCCTATTTCATCTCTCCCTCTTTCTCTCTCTATCGCTCTGTATATGTATATATATATATATATAGAGAGAGAGAGAGAGAGAGTGAGAGAGATAGAAACAGAGCGAAAAGACAGAGAGTGGGAGAGAGAGTGTGTGTATATATATACAGAGACAGAGAGTATATATATATATATATATATATATATATATATATATATATATATATAAGGTGGCAACAGAAATTGATTAAATCATTTTTGTTAGTAAGTTTGCGATAAACTTTCTTATTGTTATGTATAATAGAGGAAAGGTCTAGATTTGTTTATTTCATGTGTGATTTCGATGGTAGGTCCAACCTTATTAAGGTTTTTTTAATATCTCTAATAGATTTATATTATGAGGATATAATACAAGAACGTCATCTATGAGTATGTGTGCGTGCGTGCGTATGTGTTTCATGTCTATATTTCTGAGATGAGGTATTATATACATTATTTACATTATGCGGACTATTGTTCTCATTTATGTCGCTATATTTATTACAACGTTTCGGCCATTGTACGCTCCGGCTTTCTTCAGTTCGTTGGAATGTCGAACTGAACCCTTTATTTCTTTCACTGGGGTAGACTCTTCTAGTTCCACGTGCCATGTTTAATGGATGTCAGTTATGAGTTATCTCCTGTTACAACACTGAGCAAAATTGATGTGGTGACCCAGAGACATTAGATAAAGAATTGGTCAGTATAAGTAGTAACCTACAACGTAACAACTACCCTGGGTACATGGCAGCAGCCCCAAAAAACTGGGATGGGCAGGTACAAGAGGAGGACAACAACACTCAGAAAACAGTCTGCCTGCCTGCTTTAGGTGAAAGGATTATCAGAGAAAATACAAAGGATCTGCGGTCCATATAACATCAGGACAACCATCAAAAGCTAAACGAGACTTCGCAGATATCTCTCCTGAGTAAGACCCCCCCATAGAGGAGAACATGACTAAAGAGTGTGTGTACGCCATCCCGTGCAGCTGCGGAAAGAAATATAAAGGGGAGACAGGCCACCCCCTCAAGGTAAGGCTTCAAGAACAGCAGAAGCTGTAACACGAGTGAAAAATCCGGCGTGGCTGACCACATATGGAGAGAAAAGGGAGATCACCGCCCTTTGTGGGATCAGGTTGAGATCATAGACAAAGAACACCATTGGAAAATTTGTAAACTTAAGGAATCAGCACATATGCTAGGCCACAAAAATCTCCTGAGCCGATCAAGCATAGAAATGATTATAATATGGGAACCAGTGATAAGGAGTGCCAGAGAAAAGCGATAATAACAACAAGAATTGCAATATGAGCACCCGTAAAAAAGTGGTGGCTGAAGACATTAGGTTTATAATACCCAGAAATTCAAGGACACATGCCACAGTGGAAAAGTCGTTAGTTAGATCCAGTGTCAGGACGCAAAGAGTGTGAGTTCAATACCCGGTTAAGGCAATGAAGAACTTGGAGAGAGAGAATTAACTGACATCCATTAAACATGGCACGTGGAACTAGAACAGTCTATCCCAGTGAAAGAAATATCACCTCAGAACATTCCAACCACCTGAAGAAGGACGGAGCGTACAACGTTGTAATAGATATGGCGACAAAGTTGAGGACAATAGTCCGAATAATGTAAATAGTGTTTCATGTACATATATAATCACAAGAGGAAGAGATATTTTATGAGAGAGAGAGAGAGAGAGAGAGAGAGAGAGAGAGAGAGAGAGAGAGACAGACAGACAGACAGACAGACAGTGAGCTGAAATTACCTGGACAAAATCTGACCAAATGACAAAATAGGCCTTTTAGGAATGTGTTTTTGGTCGAACCAATAACATCTCATAACCCCTTGTATAACCATCTGTGTGCAGTTTAAAATAATGTAAGCTTGAATATTTTGATCAAATTGAAAGCATTTCTGTTTTATAATGTCACTTTCCATTCGAAAATTTGTATTTAAAACATGTTTCTGTTTACCACGAAATGTTTCGACATTTTGACATCATTTCTGCCTTACCTAACTGGTATGTCATATTCGTATCCTGATTAGACTCCCAATTGTCCAGTGTTTCCCGCGCTAAATTTACCCAGCTTAGCCAATACTCTTCAAATATGCCGGAAGTTTGGAAAACATACATGTCATTAATCTCAGACACCAATATCAAGCTGGAATCAAGACAGGCATTTAAAATGGCGACACTGTATCAGTAGCATAACAAAAGGAAAGAGATTAGTACTTATATAAACTTTTGTTTCTTATCGTTTAGATTAACCCTCGTTAAATCTAACATCCTGTTGACCGCTGAAATAATTTAAAATCTGAGAAGAGTCGAATGACAGGCAAGTATAATTATCGTCTGCTTTTCAAAGCACTTTATTATTTCGGAATGTCTTAAGAGGCTATAAATAAAAAAAATATTTGTTCAAGCAGCACTTAACTCTGTGGTTGTCAGTTTTTTTACTTGCAGCATAAAGGTTTATTTATCTCTCGGTAACTAATTCTACTGAGAGATATATACGGATCATTTGTCTATTCGGGTTTCTTTATATAGTGTTTTACAAGCAACCATCATTGATCCTTACCGGAAATGTTCATTGATAGAATAAAGAAAGGACAAAAGAAGCAAACTCCCTTACAATTGAGAATGGGAGATAAGAAGAGATAATAAAAAGAAGGAAAGGTTTGTTTGTATGAAGAAAGGAAACTGGAAGAAAGAAAGAAAGAAAGTGTTGTATACCACTGTCGTTTTACTGGAAGTGTAAAAGATCTTTATCCCTTTGGAATAGATGAGGTTCCGCGTCGCCAGCGTTGTAGGTCTCTTGATAACTGACTATCCTGAGGATTATCTAGGAACTCTCTAATGACTATCAGTCCCTGACTATCTTTGTAGGTCATATATTGCCTTATTAATCTCATTACGTGACTTTTACTGGATCAGTTCATTGAATAATGGCAAAATAATAAAAAAAAATGGAGCGTTATATTTGCAGAACAAAAAATTAAAAAAAAAAACCAGATTTCTCAACAGTCATTCGATATTTGCATTCCATGAAGTAATTTTTAAGTAATTAATTGATTGAAATTATTTCTTCTTATTATAAACGTTATTATCATTAAATAATTATTTTGAAACAGTGGCACTGATCTCTCCCGGCAAGATATGTCAAAACAGTGTTATTGGTCTGATCTGACTCTTGTAAAGGTGCAGTATGGTAGAAGCAGTCACGTATTTTCTGGAGCGGTAGAAGATTTTGATAGCGATTCTGTTACGTTTTGGCTATCATAAGCACGTCTTACACAGCAGTTCCTTTTCTTCGTTGCCATTTCAAAAAGTTGAAAGAAAGCGAACACCGGCGGATGCAGATGAATATAATCACCAAAAAAAAAGAAAAAAAAAAGAATGATATCGTCGATCAAATTGAGCAAATTGATTTCATACAGAGGTTGCCCTATCACGGGTAAAAATGCGCACATTTTATGACCTGCCAAGGAATTTTCGTTCAAGATTTGGAAATCGTTGGAATTAAAGTTAGAAAAAAAAAAGGTATTTCCTTGTTACGTGAGAATTGCATGACATATTAATTCGTTGTTAGTAAAAGAAGCAGGAAAAAGCCTGCAGACAGCTTCTTACTGTTTTCTTTTTTCTTCAAATGGAATTCTGGTAATCATTGTAAATATTTTTGCAACTTAAGCGAAGAGAAAAGAAGTCCTTGAGTGAAATTCCAAGGAAATGGAAACTTATTTCCATTAGACGAGAGGAATATGAATATATATATATATATATATATATATATATATATATATATATATATGTGTGTGTGTGTGTGTGTGTGTGTGTGTGTGTGTATGTGTGTGTGTGCAGATATGAAGGAAAATACGAAAGAACACGTTAGGTAAATAATCCAAGATATATATATATATATATATATATATATATATATATATGTGTGTGTGTGTGTGTGCGTGTGTGTGACCGTAGAACTTTTCAGTACCCTCTTTTATATATATACATATATATATATAATTATGTAGTTCCCTGCTACCAGCAAGCAGAATTTTTTTTCTCCTGATGATGGCCATGTTGGCCGAAACTAGTCGAGGAATCTAAATGAAATAATAATAAAAACGAAAGAATAATAATATACAAGCCAGTGTGTCTGAAGATTTTAATTTTTTAATATTTTTTATTGTTCAATATATATATATATGCGTGTGTGTGCATGCATGCGTGTGTATTTCAGATAGAAATAAAATATATCAGTAAAGAGACAATAAGAATAAAGACCAAAGAAAACATTTCTTTACCAACGCGATTCGTCCGCTATTAAGAAGGATTTTATTTTGCAAAATGTATTTATAACCAGAATTCATTAATTCATTTACTACGGCTTAAATCTTTGCAAGAATTTTTTTTTATTTGGTGGGATAGTAATATTGATTTAGTGATACAAATTTTACTAATTAGCTCACATCTTGGTGGGGGGAGGAGAAGAGGTGGATTCGTACCTTTCCCAATGATACTTGCGTCTAAGTGTATATAACGTAACCCCAACTGGAATTGGAACTCGGCTCTCTGATTAACAATTCCAAGTCATTATTCATTACACCACCCACACATCCAAACTTACAGCACCTGGTATTCCCAAGCAGTCACCCATATATGTACTGACCAGGCTCAACGTTGCTGATTGTACGGGTTGTAAACAGAAGTAAAAACAGCGTCAGGCTTTTATTTTAATTATTACATTTAAGAACGTTCAAAATATTCTAAAGCAAAATTGGAATGTCAAGGTAAAAGATGGAGGACGCTAAGTGATATATTGTAATGCCTAATAAAGGAAAGTGAGTAAATTCACATTATATATATATATATATATATATATATATATATATATATATATATATATATATATATACCAGGATCGTTTTGCTAATTCTCCCGATTTCAGATTTGTTCTGGTTGATAATCCTTGTAGGTAGTTTGTTTGGGAAATCAGGTTTATGGACTTTGAGTAGAATGTAGGCTTCCTTAGTCGAAAGTTTGGGCACCCTATCACTGATTTTCAGCTTATCGGTACTCCATCACCTTTTTGCTTTATGTATATTTTTTTCTCAAACAAATGGAAAAAAGTAAGTGACGTTTCACATACGGCTTGCTTACAAGCAGAATTTTTCATAACCATTTTTGATTCTCAACAAACAGTCGAGGTGTAATTGAAATGCACCAAAACGAAGTTGCATCTTTGTAGTGAGTAAACTGTTTTTGTCTATATGATAAAATTATAATAAGTAATTATTGCTCTAATATTGGTATGAAGCCCTCTTTTGAATTTATGATGTGAACGTTAGAATTTATATATTATTTTCGTTCTCATTGCATCGTATATATATATATATATATATATATATATATATATATATATATATATATATATATATATATATATGTACGTACCTCGAAAATTCTTCTAAAAAGATCATACCATGATGAAAAAACTTGATAACGACAAAGTGTTGTCGTCAAAATATTTTATGCAATTATTAAGAGGAAAACCAAAGTATTGTTAGATTATTTTATCAAATGTTTTAATCCTTTCTTGAACGTTCGCAATTTTGGTTAAAAATCTTGTTTTTTTTGCGTCTTCCTCTGGGCGAAAGTTTACTATTTAGCGTCTTTCTTTTTGCGGGAAAAAAACATTGTTTTAGAAAATCCTTGCAAAAATTAAATAATTGTCGGATTTTAATGATATTTTCAGAACTTATTTACAAATGGATTAGTTTTGATTTATTTTTTAAAGAAAATGTTAGTAAAATTTTGTTTTCTAAAATCTTTTACTTAAATTTATAAAATTTCGAGAAATTAAAATCTCAGACACTTCAGCACGGTTCCTTGTTAACAAATGTTGTATATAGTCTTATGGGGTCAGTGCCACACCTAAACTCTATCATCTGCCAGTAACAAGTGGAAACATGACTCATCAGGCCACGTCACACATTGCCAGTTCTTTAGGATCCAAGTAACGACGTCACAAGTCCAAACATCGTGTCCGGTGACGTGTTTTGCTAGCAGGAGTGCTCGGGTGGTTCTTCTGCTCTTATACCGTCAGTTGACACCCAAATTTCAGAAATGGAATTCCCATCTGTCTAGAATCTGTCATATAGATCTTTATATTTCAATGATGTCAAGGTACGGTCGGCCATCTACTATTAACTTGAAAAATTATAATCGTGATTACTTTAAATTTTTAAAAGCTTACGCAGTTGAAGCTGCGTAAGCTTTTAAAACATGAATTAAGGAAGTAAATTATTGAGAATCATTAAAGTAAGTGTTTTTAGTATTTCAATTTCAGTGTAATCATTTTAAAAATAACTAAACATTAATAAGATTAACATTATTACGAAACTTGCTTAAACGGACAATCTTGTTTTGTCGAATAATGAAATTATTATCTATTAGGTTGGTGCAAAAATAATGTCGTTTTCTCACATAGTAACATATGTGAGAAAACGACATTATTTTTGCACCAACCTAATATCAAGTGATATTTGTCTATATTTCTGAGATGAGGTACTTGTAATTATTTACACTATTTACATTATTCAAACTGTAGTCCTCATCTTTATTGCCATATTCACGTCGTTTGGGCCGTTGTACGCTCCGGACTTTCTCAGGATCTGTAAATAATATGAATAGGGTAAATCTATGTCTATCGGCCTGTGCATTTGAGAGTCTAAATAAAAATTTGCTTCCAGGCAGGATCCAAGCACTGGGAAACCACCGTATAATTTTAGATCTCTCAACCACTGAAACCTTTTACAGTCAAGCCTTTAATTAAAAATTATGAATGGCTTATGACAAATTTGCACCACACATAAGAATAACGAATTGCTGAAAAGGTTTATTATTATTATTGTAGTATTGTATGTGGATGAGGTACTGCTATAAAAACAGAACTCCAAACCGATTGCCAGTTGAGCTATCATCTGTTGAATGAGACGCTCATGAACGGTTTTTGTGTACGGCGAATTTCTTCACGTCATTTTTCCCAAAGTTATATTGTTTAAAAGTAAGCGAGAGTTTTGTGGTGTCTTTGATTGCTATATTTGTGTCCATTGTTTGCACAATGTATTCAGCGTCTTCTTTTCGTTAACTTGTGTCTGTTTCTAACCGGTGTCGTGGAAACGCCAACATTATGGCGGAGTCCCAAACTCCTGATGCCACATCCACTGAAGCAATCGGTGTGGGCAATGGATAGGCCCCCACCAAAAGGACCCGAGTATCATAAAAAGTTAAAAGAAAAATATGAAAATTTCATTGACAGAAACGAACTGTTACCGGTGCCTGCACTTATGGAAACGGTGAACACCAAAAGCATTTCCCTGTTGACAACAGACATTTAATGTAACTAATTGGCGTCAAAATGGAAATAATAGAAGAGGCCCTAAAAAGCCTAAAAATTGGAGTGAAAATATTGGCAAAAAGAAGCAATGCTATGTGGGACATCCTGCTAGCCACAGGAGATGCAACAAAAAGATCTGACAGGGAGCATACTCATAACCAAATCAGTAAGGCTCCACACTGAATATTTAGGAACAAGGAAGACCAAAGTCACTCTGCATGGAGTACCACTGTACATATCAAAGGACCACTTGGGATTTTTCTTTGCACAGTTTGGAGAGGTGTTTGATATCTCGCCCGTCAAAAGCAAAACAGGGATAGCCATGGGAGACATGGAAATCTGGGTAACTGTCACCCGGATGAATTTCATGGGAATTCCAAATACATTGATGTTTGGGGGACGTACCATATATATATAGTAGTAGAAGGGTGCAGACTTCTCTGTTGGGCTTGTGGGGCCGCAGGGCATCTCTCCAAGGTATGCTCTGGAAAGAGACCGGAACCGCAAACCTAGACACAAAAAACTAAGAAAAATGAAGTCCAAAAGTCGTGAAAGGTCCAGGAGGATGAACGGAAATAGCTAAAAAGGGGACAAAAGTGGCAACCCCTACTCACTAGCCGGAGTCTAAAGAAACAAAAAGTGATCGGCAGCAACAACAGCAAAATGTTAAAAAGAAGCCCCAACTGGAGCAGGAGAGCCAGCAGAAGCAGCAACAGGAGGAAATACATGAGAAACGACAGGAAGAGCTTCCATCCAGAACAATAAAAATGCGAAGGGATGTACATGGAAGAGATACGCCCCCCCCCCCTCGGACCTGATCTTTGAAAAGAGTGAGAGAGGAAGATGAAGATGAAAAAAGAGAAAAATCACAAAGAAAGAAAAGCGAGCTGGACGAAGTAGGGCGGGGATATCCATGGAGAAATCAAATTCCCAGTCCGTTCCTGCTTGGCCAACAAAAAATAAACAAAGCATTACAAAGTGCATCCCTTGTTTCCCTTCCCAAGACCACTCATTCAAACACACCCACTTCCAACACACTTGCAACTGATAACAATTCCAATCCTTCCCAGCAATGAACCCTCCTCCCAACACTTCTCACAATAGCACTTCCCATCAAAAGAAAAAAAATAGTATCCCAGGGGGAAAGAGTCCTGTCAAGTAGACAGGTAGGCCCTGGAAAGGGACCCCCCGTCCCCCAAAAAGAGCACTGTTAAGACCACTTTTAAAAAATTTCTTTGTCTGTGGAAGACCCACGTTGGAAATTTCCGAAGGCCGCAGGAGTGATGACCTAGATACGCAACACAGGAGGGAGGGATCTCAAATTATGGGACCACCTCTTTGAGGCGAAAGATGCTTTTCCGGAGACCAGAATGGTGGAGATGAGGACAACTAAATTAAAAAGATTGCAGAAGTTTTGCGCCGGAAATGTCCCAGTTATTCTCGATACATTTTTATATAGGTCCCTAAAACTCACGTATCCCACGGACGTCGGCGCCATTATCCTGGATGGTCGCATGACTACAGAGATGGGGACAAGGAGCCTAGGACAATCTGTCGATTTTCGTCCAGTTTGTGACCAGGGAAATCAACTTAAAAAATGTTTCTTAAGATAGCGATTTTGAATGTGAGGGGCTTGAGGGATCGGAGTAGGGCTGCCCGCCTGCTTCGTGATCTCCTGTCCTTCGGTGTAGATGTGGCTGCGATCCAGGAAACTATGTCGTCTGTTCACCATACAGAGACCAGCTTTCCAGAGGTGTTTCATTGTTGGTTAAGCGTACCCTAGATATGAGAGTGTACCTTTTCATGTCGATGCGGGGAGATGATCGTGGCCAATACTACCGTGAACAATAGGTCATTTCGTGTCGTTGCGGTTTATGCGCTCAACGATCAAGGGGAACGTGTCTCATTTTTCCGTCATTTAGGGCCTTTCCTGGTTGATTCTTCGCGCTTAGTGGGGGATTGGAATGCCATCCTGCATCCCAGTTTCTCTTTTGGCTTCATTTTTCATCTCAACTGGTTCAGTCTTTGATTTCCCCAATGCCATATTTATTTTATCCTTCAGTTAGAGAGTTAGCTTCTTGATTCTGTCAGAAAATAGAATCCAGCGGCCACTCTTGACTTTGTAGGGTGGACGGGTCCTACTAACATCTGTTATGTTCTGTTCGATATTTTAGTTTGTAATTGGGGATTCATATCCTCCCCCACATTTCATATCATCTTTAAATTTTTATATATTCATGAAAATTTGCACATAAGAAATTTTTGAGTCACGAGGAGTTTCTGTACGTTCCCTTTGTATATGAGGTATTGTGGAGTATAAGAGTAAATGGTGAAGGATGACTTCTTACGGTGTATGTGTTACTTGTAATGAATTATTGTAATTTTTGCAATAATAAATATTGAGGTACCATCGTTGACCTGACAACCTCAATTAGAGAGAGAGAGAGAGAGAGAGAGAGAGAGAGAGAGAGAGAGAGAGAGAGAGAGAGAATAAGAATAAGAATAAGAATATAGCGTTGCCGATAGGATTCCTAACCGCATTGAATGAACGGAAGCACGTAGAATCGTGTATAAGATGCTTAGCAGCGTTGAAACTGAAAGACAAGAAAGCCTCTAGAAGGGAGAATGAAATTAGTGATTTATTTTTGGCCTCGTCAGAATGTGAGGCCATAAAGAAAATATCCATAAAGCTGAAAGACTTAACATATGAGGGAATTTCATCCATTATAAAAAGAAACATGCGACTAAAAAAAACCCCCAAAAAAACCAAAACCAAAAAATAAAACAAAAATAAAACAAAAACTAGTCATTGTAGAAAGAACATAATTTCTGGAAAATAGACAGAACCCAAATGAAAAGGGTAATGCAATATTTACCCAGACTGAAAGAAGCATCAAGATATTGCGAATTTGAAAAATTGTATTCCAGAGAAATGTGTGTAGAAGACGAACTGATCCTTCTAAGACTAATTGAAGGCATGTATTATGCAGTTACATACAAACATAAGACACTAGAACGACTACAAGCAAATGATATGAATTTAGAAGCAAGTGTAGAATTCTTGCAGCAATAAAAATTAATTAATGAATTTAATAAATCTAAAAACAATATGGAAGCATACAACGTAACTAAAATCCTAATTAAGTGTAATTATTGCGATAAAGAAACACGAAAGAAACAAAAGCAAATATCCAGCCCTAGGAAAATTATATTTAAGCTGCAAAAGAAAAGGCCATTTGTAATCTATGAGCAGATACAAAAAGAGAATAGAAAGAATAAAAGTACAGATGTATTAGGTTGGTGCAAAAATAATGTCGTTTTATCACATAGTAACATATGTGAGAAAACGACATTATTTTTGCACCACCCTAATATATTTGATAAGAACACCTGCAAAAAGTAGAGAGCAAAACCGAATGGCATAACTTTTCCTATGCAGGTTGACACGGGGGAGCGATGTTACCTTGATCCCAAGGAATTTTGGGGAAAAATGGGTAAACCTAATTTAAGAAAAAGTAATCATGACTTAAAACAATTTGATGGAACTGTCTTTAAAATTTTACTCAAGGAACTTTGGAAACAAAATACCGTTTGAAATTATTAACATCACTGTTGTAGAATGCACAATAAATGATGGACCTCTGGGAAGGGACGTTTTAAAAGTGGATAAGGCGAAATTAATAAACTGTATAAAGTCAGAAGAACCTGGTATAGGACTATTGAAAGGATATAAAGAGAGTATTAGTCTAAAAAAAATAGTAACCCGATCTATTTTGAATTTCGAAAAATACCTATTGGCATTCTATTCATGATAGTTGCAAAACTAAAGAAAATGGTAGAACAATGGTAGAAAGTTACCGACAGTCGTACCAGTTAGGCTTCACTAACTGTTGTGATACAATACAATAAGATCTGATTCATTCCCTTTAACTAACATAGAAAGCAAGAATGAAATAATTTGCCAAGATTGACCTGAAATCATCATATAACCAAATAAAAATTGACTAAAAATTTAAAGAAGTCACTACAGTTAATATTCCCATGGACTTGTCTTCCATTTGAATTTAAGATTTCAGACCATATTTTTTTAAAAAAGCAATTGAAAAAGTTCTATCGGAGAGGGTAAAAAATATAATTATATATAAAACGATATAGGCATAGATGCTTACAGTAAAGAGGAATTAAAAAAAAACTGAACAAGTTTTAAACAAATTAAACAATGCTGCTATGGTGATAAATAGCGATAAATGTGAGTTAAATTACGACAAAATATTGTATTTGGTATACGAAATACTAAAGAAGGAATTTCATCAGACAAACTGATAAATAAAATACAGGAAGTATCAAAAATTTTGGGATTGACCAATTTTTATAGCAAATATCTACCTAGATGCAGCGACCTAATAGAACCATTTGCAGAATTACGGAAAAAGATTAAAGACTTCAAAGGCAAAATATAGCTTTTGAAAGCTTAAAAAAAGCACTAATAAGAAAAACGATTTCAAAAATCTTTGATCCAAAAAAAAAGAAGTGACATTGACTACACTTGCAAGTGAACATGATGTAGCCGCAATTTTATCTAAAAAATGTCATCTAATGACTTGGCGAGAAAATTAACGTCAGCTCAAGCTAACTACTCAAATATTGAGAAAGAAGCGTTAACAATAGTATGAAGCACAGAAAGAGCTCGAAAGTTTTTGTGAGGACGAACAATTTTGTTAAAGTCAGATCACAAAACTTTTAGAGTTTATATTTAACCCCAGAAGGGAATTACCACATCTTCTAGAATTTTAAGATGGGCTGTAAACTTTGATTTCAACATCATATATGCAAAAGCGAACACTAATTCCGCATGCACTATACAGACTAAATTTTGACAGTAAAAAATTAGAAATGTCTAAAAATTCAAAAGATAAAATACTGCATTGGGTTGAAATGGATGTGTTACTCGTAAATTGTCTGAGAATGGAAACTATACAAAATACAGTGTTAACTAGAATTTCAGAATAAAAAGAAACACATGAAGCAATTATTCACTGGCAGAAAGATTCTACAAAGAATGAAGTTAATAAGTTAACTGTAAAGAAAGACATAATATGTAATGGGGATATTATAATACCCTCGCAAAGTTTAAGAAAAGAAGTACTAAAAGATCTACACGATGATGTACATTGTGGTATAACAATGACACAAATGAGATTAAAATTACAAGCATCATGGTCAGGATATTCTTGAGATGTAAAAGACTATGTAAAAAGATGGCCAAAATGTGCTGAAATAAAAAAAAAAAAACTTTTGGTAAAACAAAATTCGCTTGTGGCCTAAACAAAAATAACCATGAGCTCAGGTACACATGGATCAATGCCCATATTAAAGGCATGGGGCTATTTTTAATTTTAGTGAATTCATTTTCAGGGCGGCCCGAAGTAATTAAGGTTGCTGACAGGAAAGCCGCCACTGCAAAACAAATATTAAGAATAATATTTTCAAGGAATTAGGTTCCTAAAACTTTTCTCTCAGATAACGCACCAGGAAAGTTTGTGCTTGTGTCTAAAGCGTATTGGATGCATCCCGTAAAAACACCACCCTACCACCCACAATTGAATGGAATTGCAGAAAGAATAGTACAGTCTGTGAAAATAGGACTAAAAGTATTTTCCCCATTTAATGATAATATAGAGAGTTACTAAGATTACTGTTACGCTATAGGACAATTCCACATGCCAACAAACTATAAAGCCCCTCCGCATTAATGGGTAGATAGATTAGAGATCCCATAACAATGTCATTTTCAACAAGTGAAAGTGTATAAAAAAGACAAAGAATCTAATAAAGAGAAGGCAAACTTTGTAGTACAGAAAGGACACATGACAGCAATATTAACGAAAAATGCACAAAATGTACTGGCCCATGCGGATCAGCTCTGAAGCAGAATGGAACCCGAGGATATAGAAATGGACGAAGAATCTGGAGGTCAAGAACTTGAAGGGGAGGAGGGGGGGGAACTAATGAATCCAGTAATGAAACGGAACAATCTATGAATGTTAATGACCAGAAATCTGACGTGAAGTCGGAAGAGGAAATGAACTCAGATTTAAGTCGCCTATAAGAAGAAATCAAGGTGCATACCAAGAAAAAAAACTGTTTAGATTCCCAGCAATAATTAGAAGTCAAAGACCAACGAAAGACATAAAGCTATTTCGGTTCAGAGAGGGTATTGTATGTAAATGAGGTACTCTATAAAAGTAGTACACCACAGTGAATGCCAGGCGATCTATCATCTTTTGATCTGACAATGTCTATTCCAGATAGTACTCTTCTTTATAACAATTATTAGTATGTAGTTCTTAGTAGTTATTAGTAGTACTTAGTGCAAAAGAAATTAAGTAACTTTTCGATATTTGTTTATTTATTTATGTACTATTTCGAAATTTGTCTTGCTTTTTAGTGTTTTTGTTTAACCATCACAGAGAACTTTTTCTACCTGCCATCAGCATGGCTGGTGCTAGTCTCCAGAAGAGCAACACACTACACCTTCTTGGTCTCATGTTTTCCACAGACATAAAGAGGAGCGACTATATCGAAACAACAGCTGCATCTATTGCAAGAAAGGTTGCTCACTGTGTGTTCACTGTGTCGCTCCCAAAGATGTTTCTCGTCAGAACTCATCTTGAACATTTAAAAAGCTACGATCCGTCCGTGCATTGAATACTGTTGGCGCCCTTGCATGGAGTATTGCTGCCATATATGGTCTGGAGCCCCTTCTGTTGACCTCGGAGTTCTTGACAAGATCCAGAGACGGATATGTAATATAATTAGCCCTGATCTGGCGTCTCGTCTACAGTCACTCTCTCACAGACGCGCCGTCGCCTCTCTCTGTCTTTTCTACAAATACTTTCATGGTAATTGCTCCGATGAGCTGCTTTCACTGGTTCCCAGACTCCATGAATTCAAGCGCCCTACGAGGCTGGCATCCCGCTCCTACCCTTACACTGTAGAAACTTTTAAATGTAGCCGTCTCTTCTACTCCAATAGCTTCATACCTCGCACCTCTCGCCTGTGGAACATCATTCCCAATTACTGTTTCCCTGATAGCTATAATCTCCAACTATTCAAATGTAATGTCAATCGACATCTCCAGTTAACTTGATCTATCTTTCTTCTATCACTCCTATCCGCTCTTGCTCCAAATCTTCTGCAACCCCATGCATCCTAGTGGCTTCACGCCTTGCTCGGGGCGTAATGCTTATATATATATATATATATATATATATATATATATATATATATATATATATATATATATATATATATATATATATATATCTGGTCTGGTGCTCCTGCTATAAATCTAGAGATTATTGACAAAATCCAAAGAAAGATTTGTAATGTAATCGATCCTGATATGGCATTTCGTTTTCAACGATGTGTCGTGGCTTCCCTTTGTCTTTTCTACAAATATTTTCATGATAACTGCTCTGATGCCCCAGTTACATGAAATTGAGCATGGTACTAGATTGGCATCTAGGTCCCACCCTTTTACTGTTGAAATAGGTAAATGTAACCGCCACTTCTACTTCAACAGTTTCTTTTCTCGCATCTTCTGATGTCTTGAACATCCTTCATATTTTGTCCGTTCCTCAAACCTCCCTATTCCCTGTATTTTCTTTCACTTCCTGTCAACCCGCTCAACGTTTTAGTGACATTGGGGTGAAATGATTAAAAAGAAAAAAAAAAAAAACACAAGTTTTTTATATATTAAAAAAACGTTATTTTCTTTTAGCTTTTAGCACGTAATGTATATAATATTTATATATTATATAATTATATTATGATAATATATATTATATAAATAAATTGATATATCTATACATTATATATGTTCCAAAAGTTATAGCTACTGCTGATAGTGGGGACAAGCTCCCACTGTCTATAAAATACTTCCGTGGGATGCGTCTGAAATAGCCTCTGACAACTAAGTCCAGCGCCGGAGAATGAGCGAAGACGGACAACTGGCGGCTCATAACCAGCTGCTTCGACAGCTCTGGAAGGCAGTCCATCTAGGGAAGGAAAACTCTGATTTTAAACTGATTTTAAACCTCTGCTGCCTTGCGGTCATATCCAAACCTGGAAAGGCTATGGAAGTAAATCCAGACAGAAAACTGGAAATTCCGAGGGCATTTGACTGTCAGCACTGACAATTTTCCGGCAATTCCTGAGGCCAAACTTTGACCAAAAATGACGTTAACTCTATTTCGCGAGATAAACGAATGCCTATTATAGTGCGAAAATACATTAAAATATTTTCAAATTTTCAAGTTTGGGATTTTTCTAGTATTTATCATAACAAAAGTAAAGCTGGTATTTTGTATAAAAACATACAGATATATGCATTTAGTTGGCGTGTGGTAGTTTACACGGAAAGGCGCATTTGGATAGCAGAATAAAGTTGATTTTCAAAAGCTAAGAAAAGTATTAAGAAACAGGAAAATTTTGTTAGAAACTACTGAACTGTTACCTAATATCAGTCTTTCTATATGACAGTAATGATGCTGAACTATCTCCACACAGATGAAGAAGAAACTTGAGGCGACAGAAATGTGGCTCTACAGAAGGATACTGAGAATACCATGGACTGAACATGTGAGCAACGACGAAGTTTAAGAGAAAATGAAAACAAAAAGGATATTTATACTTAACATCAGAATGAGACAGTTAAAATTTTAGGGCATATAATGAGGAAAGAGGGTTTGGAAAATTTGACACTCACAAGCCATATTAAAGGCAAAAGATACAGATGAATACAACACATGACCTACCTAACGAGTTTCTGTAAATGGATAACAGAACAGGGTTTAGGGGAGAAAGGGAAAAGACAAAATTTACTAAGAGCTACGGGAAATTTCTGAGAGATCGCTCACGTCTTGAAGAGACACGACACGTAGAAGAAAACAGTTGCATCAAAACACACACACACACATACATACAAAGAGGTAGAAACACCTACTCAAGTTATTTTTACTATATTGCGAATGAATAGTGATATATATATATATATATATATATATATATATATATATATATATATATATATACAGATATAGATAACTATATTCGTTTCAAAAAACCCTCGAACTAAGGATAATCCACGCAGTAAACCCCTTACTTGTAATTGTAGAAACAAAAATATCTGCCCATTACAGGGAAAATGTCAGCAAGAATGCGTGGTTTACCAAGTGAAAGTTTACAAAGATAGGGAGGATACTAACCCTAAAATATACATAGGTGCTACTCAGGATAAATTTAAAAAAGATACTATAATCACACGAGTAGTTTTAAAAACGAAAAAACTAAACATAGTACCACGTTATCCACCTATGTATGGCAAACCAGACAAGAAGAAAATAAAGACCCCATCCTTAAATGGGAAATATTAAAAAAATGCCCCAAATATAAAGCAGGCCAAAAAATGTTGTAAATTATGTACCGAGGAAAAATTAGCAATAGCTTTATATGATCAACCTAACCAGCTATTAAACTCCTAAACCGAAATTCTTAACATATGTAGACATAAAAAATCTTGGTTACTAAATTAAGACGAATTTTCCCGTTTATTTGTCAATATTTAAATAGGTGGTTTGTGTTTGTGTGGTTCTTTCTTTGGTCACATGGTATTTTTTGGGGCTATCGCCTATAAATATGCGTTTCCCTTTGCCTCTTTAGCCGACTTTACCTGAAGATCCGTTTAGGTGAAACCTAGGTAGGTTTTTCTAGCTCACTAAGTTTATCTATCTATCTATCTATATATATATATATATATATATATATATATATACATAGGGTGACCCCCAAAAACGGGAATTTTTGAAGTGCGTATTGCCATACATGAGCAAGTGGCAACACTGCGAGACAGTGACCTTGAGCAAGTAAACATTTCGCCATTTAGAATTCAAGATGAAATTCACAGTATCCCAGCTGAGATGTTGCAGCAGTCAATGAGGAATCTCAACAGCAAATTTCAAGAATGCATTCGTACAGGAGGACGCCATCTACAGGACGTAATTTAAAAAAAATGAAAATTCCATCATTGTTTCTTAAATGGCATGTTTTAAGGTTTCAATTACTATGAATAAAATATGTTTCTTCCATCACTCTTGGTTTTATTGGATTGTTAGAAAGTTCCCGTTTTTGGGGGTTACCCTATATATGTACATAGCTTGGTCACGTTTATAACTTTTTAAGGGCATTTGTGCGTAAGTGAATGCAACGCTTCTGACTGGAATTCGAACTCAGTTTTCCGCTTACCCTGTTCAAGTCTGGGTTTAACCCTTATCTTCCGCACGTATCCACATAAGCTGTACCGTTTACTCTGTAACCGTCTACTTCGAGTGGCCCCCAGACCTTGTACAGGGTGAACATCTCTGTAAAAAATAAAATAAAAAATAATAAAAATAATAAAGGAAAAGAAAAAGAAAAAAGAAAACTGTGATAATTTAATGACAGGAGCTAGACACTGAGATTCCAATGTAACGATTCAATATAAACTTTGTTATGTAGGTTATAGCATTGATGTCACTACAGATTCGCTGGCATACACAGTTACAGACATAATGATATAAGCCCCTCTCCCAATGGCTACATCAAATACTTCGAATCAGTATGACTCATTTAAGACTAAAAAGAAATGGAGGGTTGCTTCCGTAAATTAGGGAAAGATATAAATCTAAATGGTCAACTGTTAAAGTCGCAGATGTTAACCTCTCAGCTCACTTGAGATGCGCTTTCGATATTAGAAGACCTTTCTACAATTTCCCATGTAAACAGACAATTTGCAAAAAACAGACGATTGTTTTTTTTTTTTGGAAGAAGATTTACGAAAAAAAAAAAAAAAAAATGATCCAGTATATTCGAAAAGAGAATAGATTTGTTTTTAGGCTTGGAATGAAAATTATTTTTTACTCCATCGTCCATATATATTTTCTGGTGGTAAGTTTTATTCTATCACTTATGACTAACCTCAATTTTTTTTACTAATATTTTATTAGTTTGTTTAAAATATGGCGTTAATATTTAAACGTATTTACAAATCGCATTCTTTATATTTTCTACATCCGAGGCACTTCGCCGTGGTGCAATGATTGGCAAGCTTGTTTCGCCAGATAAATTATGACTGAATAGTGAGTTCGATTTTTACAGAGTACTCTATGCTGTCAGCCTTGTGCCATATGTAAGCTTCGCTTAGTAAATCCTTATGAGCGCTTCGACGTAATGTAATAGTTATCAAGCTGGTCTCGCTAGATCAATTACTACTGATTACTAGTTTGATCCTCACTGGGCGCTCCAAACCTTCGGCTCAAAAATACCCCCAAAATATATAAGAAAAGCAATGTGGGAGTGCCAGTCTGGTCTCCCCCTAATTACGGATGATATATTCCATTAGTTATTGGCGCGCGGTAATGTCTCCGATTTACTTTAGAAGATCAATTGAGAAAACAGTTATCAACAAAGAACGAACTAAATCTTCGACAAAGTAGCATCTTGTCAAAACCAGTGTCTTGATATATATATATATATATATATATATATATATATATATATATATATATATATATTGAACAATAAAAAATATTAAAAAATTAAAAAATGATTAAAAATTAAGATCTTCAGACACACTGGTTGTATATTAATATTCTTTCGTTTTTATTATTTAATGTTAGATTCCTCGACTAGTTTCAGCCAGCATTGCCATCATCAGGAAAAAAAAATTCTGCTTGTTAGTAGCAATGAATTACAGAAATGAATGACTTCATGGAGAAAATGAACTTTATCTGTAGTATTCATTTGTTTTTTTATTTTTTATCATGAATTTTGGTCGTTCTTTGTGTTGGTCATTCTTTGTGTTGGTCAAACAGTCTCTTTTAAGTTGCTATTTAAATTAAGGACTGGATGGATACATGCGTGTATATATATATATATATATATATATATATATATATATATATATATATAAAAATGACGCTTATGACTTTTTTGTAACCCTGTGTCATAAATCGATGTATTTTGTTCAAAAGTAATGAAAAAGGTACTAATTTGTTTTAGTTCTTGGAAAAGGTCACCCGCAAACCGAAAATTCGATTTTACGTAATATGACGAACCGCGTAGGTGAAACCTAGGTAGGTTTGTCTGGCTCTTTATGTTTACTTAGTTTGCTCTACTTAGTGTATTGCGCACTTTGCTTAGTTATTTTTACGTTACTCGTGTCGGAGGTTTTTTTCTTTGGACTCTGGACTTTAATTCTAGACGATTATTTTCGCCGGAAGTATATGTTCTTAGCTCTTTCTTTTTTTGCCCCCTTTTTTCCCCTGGGTATTGGTTTGTTCATTTACAAGCTAAAACCGGACGAGTATAGCTGCTTACATTTATAAGATTATTAGTGTTATATATATATATATATATATATATATATATATATATATATATAAACTCGTTGGTACAATCCAAGTGAGTCCTATTAACACAAAAGGACTAAAGGTATCTTAATTCCAATTGTAACGAAACTAAAGGTATCTTAATTGTAAATTGCATATATATATATATATATATATATATATATATATATATATATATATATATATATATGTATGTATGTATGTAAGCAAATATATGGATATAGATCCGACAGTATGAAGAAAAATATACGGAAAAAACAAACAAAAATCCTTATATGCAATTATGCTGTTTTAATGTTAATATAATGTCAACGCCGGACGTTTCGGTCTAATAAACCATCTTCAGGACATATTCATAAAATATAATTAACATTATCAATTCAACATGACAAAGACGATGGACATAAGAACAAGACTTATCCAAACAGATAACTGAAAGTTTTATATGATCAGCGTTCCGTTTTAAACATGGTCACGTTGTCGTCCTTTTCTATCGAGATTAATGCTCGACAAGCGTACATATAAATTTTAGATCAAAATAGAATTCTTTTCATTTTTCATTTTTCATTTTTCATTTTTCATTCAAAATACTCAAATTTTAGGAATACATTTTCACAGCGTCGCCCACGTGACGACAACATGACCATGTTTAAAACGGAACGCTGATCATATAAAACTTTCAGTTATCTGTTTGGATAAGTCTTGTTCTTATCATTATTAGAATTGTATATATATATATATCATCATTAGAATTTTCATGGTATGGGGCGCGATTTTGGTAGGTCTCCCTTGAGAGCACGTGGTATTATGGTGGTTGAAGGATTGTTTGGTGATGGACGAGTTCTTTTGGTGAATGTGTAAAATGTAACGTACGAATGGGTCGCGAATCTGATTAGCTAGGTATAAGATAGTTAGTGTTGACCAGCCTCTACCCCTCCCCTTTATTGGCCTTGTGCCACAATTTGTACTTTTTGTTCAAATAAATACCAGTCTTGTTCTTATGTCCATCGTCTTTGTCATGTTGAATTGATAATGTTAATTATATTTTATGAATATGTCCTGAAGATGGTTTATTAGACCGAAACGTCCGACGTTGACATATTAACATTAAAACAGCATAATTGCATATAAGGATTTTTGTTTGTTTTTTCCGTATATTTTTCTTCATATATATATATATATATATATATGTATGTATATAAGGGAGAAAGAGAAGAGGAGGAGGAAGAGAGAGAAAGATTTGAGATTTTATTAACTAACTGAATCAAACCTAAAGATAATGTTATATTTTAGTAAAAAAAAATGTGAGAAAATCAATATTAAACGCAGCCAAACTCTTAAATTGTTTTAATTTTTACATTAAGCATTTTTCATTGTTGACTAGATCTGTAACTGTCGTATGGCTGATGGTAAAATATTTCAAATTACAGACATGGCACACAATTGAGTATCAGTCGCGTTCGAAACTCGTACACTTTCAACTTGAATTACAGAATGGTTTCTTGTGAAGTCTTTCTTCAGGGATCTATGTCTGGAATCAACACCTCGAAAGATTGCAATCGTTAGACCAACCTAAAAACATGGACCACTCCCAGATAAAGCGGTTATCATAGCTGACAGCTTATTTTTAAATCTTTCTTTCTTTAGTCAATTTGTTATCTTTTTCTTTTTGTTCTGGGACCAACTTCATCCTAATTCTTTCTCCTTTTGAAGTTATTCTTTGCCTACTTTCTTCGTTTCTTGATCTTGTTATCCTAACTTCCCTGTTAGATAGACTTCTTTGTCCTCCACAATACCCCCACTTCCCTCTCTTTATCTCTTTCTCTCTCTCTTCCTCTGAGGTTTTCTATTGTCGGCTATCTCTGAACCTCAAGTGACCCGACCCCAGTGCACTGAATTTCCTGCATTATCTCGCCAAACTGCAGAACCTGCCAACTCGAAAGACCTTTTGATAACCCATAATGATTTCGGATCGCAAACACATTTTTCCAGATACTGTATGAACCTTTCAGTCGTACAAAAATGACATTATGTTCGTTATAAAATGAAATGCGTTTTTTTTTTAAAGGAAACAAAAAATAAAAATAAATCAAACTTTGAAACATATTTTAACAATTCCTAACAAGTAAAAAAACAAAGAGCGTTCTGTAAAATCTCCGAACTTTCACTATGTGAATATCTACTATCCGAGTGCCGCACATTAATACGCTTCAGCCATCAAGGGAACAAGTTTTGAAACCAAGCAATGAATTTCAACTACTTCGCCCCTTATCTTGTTTACCAGAGATCGGTTTATATCAAACTTAATATTAGAATAAAGATGGCGAGGTAAGGTGGAAAATTTTAAATCAAAGACACGTTTCGTCAGAGAAATGTTAAGCTTATGCTCTCTTTGGAGCCATCAGTTCAGCTAAAAGAAAGAAAGACAAAATTATGTGTTAGTAAATCACTATAATGCTAAGATAATCTCTGAATTTGTCACTGATCTATCTGTAAGGCTGATGGGGTATATAAAATTACAATATCAGATAAATGATAAAATTATTTTGCAATATGGCCCTATAGAGCGTTCTAACAGCACATTAATAAGTAAAATAAGTATCATAGTAACATTAGACAGTCAAACTCGTCAAGTAGTTTACCCACTGCGTTCTCGTGTTTTTACCTTCAATCTGTCGCGATGTTAGCTATGCTTTCTTTCTTCATTAGGTTTCCTCAAAGTTTCGCTTTGCTGTTGGTTAAATTTTTCTTAAAACTTCTCCTTTCCTTACATGTTATGTCTATGATACTTCTAGTATTAGGTTGGTGCAAAAATAATGTCGTTTTCTCACATATGTTACTTTTATATATGATTTCGGAATTAATTCATTGATATATATATATATATAGCCATGTTATATATCATTTTGAAGCGCGTTTTT
Source organism: Acanthosepion lycidas (assembly GCA_963932145.1). Taxonomy (NCBI): domain Eukaryota; kingdom Metazoa; phylum Mollusca; class Cephalopoda; order Sepiida; family Sepiidae; genus Acanthosepion; species Acanthosepion lycidas. Next base: position 113,611,675 of record OZ010580.1, on the reverse strand, counting down.
CGCTCTATCGAATCGTGTTATTCGTTACCGTTCTCAATCTCTTCATTTATTTTTTTTTGCAGGCTTTTCGACAGCATTTGACAAAATTCAAATCCGCACGATTTTCTTGTTCCAGTTCAAACTAGGCCGAAAAGCTGCCGAGACAGCTCGTGATATCAATGATGCGTTTGGCCCAGGAACCACTAACGAACGTGTGGCACAACGGTGGTTCAAGAAATTTCGCAATGGTGACGAGAGCCTCGAAGATGAAGACGGTCGCGGCCGGCCGACTGCGGTCGATAACGAACATTTGAAAGCCTTAATTGAAGCCGATCCTCGCAAAAACCACACGAGAAGTCGCTGTTGAACTCGAGGCCGACCACCCAAGAGACGTTCGCCATTTAAAGCAAATAGGGAAGTCAAAAAAAGTTGGATAAATGGGTGAACGATAATCAGAAAAAATCGTCAAAAAACGACATTATTTTTGCACCAACCTAATATTAGGTTGGTGCAAAAATAATTTCGTTTTCTAACATATGTTACTATGTGAGAAAACGACATTATTTTTGCACCAACCTAATATCTATTTTGTCTATGTTTTTTTTTTTAATATTTATTCTGTTTATGATATTGTTGTGGGGCTCTCCCCTTTTTACATAAGATGAACTCGTCCAGAGTATACTTATACTGACAGAGAGAATACCTGACGGTGGGATACGTTGAGATACAGTCTCGACGTCAGTCGAACTCTCTGCTTTGCCAGAGAGGAAACCCGGACGAAGCTTTGCCGAAGGGCAAAGTTTCGTCCGGGGAGGTAGACAGGCTCTGAACCCGTCTAGGCGGGTTCAAAGGGGATATTTTTTGGCCGAGCCTACGGGCTCGGAGAAACCCACTTTAAACTCGGCCTCGTGCCACATATATTCCTCGTGGGTGGGATATTAAATACCGAGATACGTTGCGTTACGTTGAGATACGCTGAGACAGGTTGAGAAATACGGAGACAGGCACAGGGTGTTCTCAGAGAGTTATATAAGAGTCCAGAAAGAGAGATGATTACGGTTTTACTTACAGAGACTTGTACATATACTTTCTACTAACCCGCATTCCTGGACTACTAATCTTCACTTTAAATCTGTATTCTTACGTTTAATACACTTATTTTTCTATCTCAATTATTGGCGTTGTTTTTTTATTTGTGCAGGATTCCATTCCCGGAATCCACAACAGGTATTTTAGTATTTATTCTCTCTAAGGTATTTTTTTTAGTATTTATTCTGTCTGTGGTATTTTAGGATTTATTCTGTCTATGGTCTGTCGCTACAACTCTGTTCTTTACCATTTTTCACCTGATATCGTTCAGTATTCATTACCATATAGGAGGGCGTCCTGGGTATGACGTTAAACTGCATCCAACAGCAAGGCCTCTGATCTGGAGGTTTTGAGGAGCGTGGAACCACCTCTTAATTGCTGGTGTTCCCAGGTCCACCTTGACCCGGGGTGGTAGCAGCTGTTAGGGTCCCAGCTATGGGCAAATAGTGAACTCCTAATTTTTCCAAGTCTTACACGCGTCCTGGGTATGACGATAAACTACATCCAACAGCAAGGCCTCAGATAATGTTTTCGGAAAAATAATGTTGCCAGCTATACGTTTTTTATTCCATACAAAATAGGCATTTAAAATTCATATAAACTGGATTTGGCATTAAATAACCCACAGTGGTTGATATGCCATAAAACCCAAACAAACAAACAAACATATAGGATGACAAACAGTATATATCAGTGCGGCACTCTTTGTTTATAAAGAAATTTTCCAATCTTTTAATACCTTGCGCATTTTCTGTAAAACATCATTGGCTTTGCCTCCGGTTTTCCAAAATACATTTTCCGTCACAACCCAAATAGATTTATGTACATGCTTATATTTTTACCTCCCCAATATGTAGCTTTTCTCTCTCTTTTAACCCTGCATTTTGTCTTACATTTAAGGGATAGTCTATTATTTTTGATTTTTATTGACAGCTTAGTATAATCGTTTTTTCAATTTTTTTCCGAGGTTGCCACCAAACACGTTGTCATCTGCGTAAAATGTTGTTATAGTTACGTAAGCAGAAAATAAATCCTCGTAAGACTTCTAGCTGTCTTAGGGTTGTCTCGATGTCATGTTTGTCCTTTGGACCCGAAAAAAACAAACTTTGTCATCAGTGGATTATGGGGCACATAATGAAGAAAGTGGGCTTAGAAAATCTAATACTCTCCGGACAGATAGAGAGCAAAAGGGACAGAGGAAAACAACGCATAAATTACTCAGTGAGCATAAATGAATGTCGGAACAAGTTTTAGGATTAAGACAAAGTTTATTATGAGCCACAAGGGACAGGAAGTTGTGGAGAGCCATGGTTGCCTACGTCTTGAAGGGACACTGTATATTAAAAAGAAGTAGTAAATCAAGCTTTCCTAACATCTCTTTGGGCCGTACTTTATCAAAGGATCCCACCGAATCGGTAAAACAGGAGTAGGTCACTTTCTGCATTATTTAAATCGCTCTAATAGCTCTATGGTAATGAAAATTGCCTTCTTTCTTCAGCAAAATCAGGCTGATTTGCCCTTTGTTTCCCGTCAAATACTGCTACGACCTACGAACACATATACCAAAGCCCATTAGAATCATAGGTGCACTAGATACATCTGGGGCAAGACAGCCAGTCTGAGATTATTGAATTCAGATTTGTCCTCCTAGATTGGTTGCCACGCAAATCTAGAGAATCAAGTATACTCTGCTATTTTATCCATGATTGGCGCAAGGTGAGTAGAGATGGATTCATGTCTTTTTAAGGGCACAGACGTGTGAGCGCAACCGACTAAGTTGGAAATTGAAACTGGCTCGCCGGTTTCACTTTTTATTTTTGGGTCTCTTATACTTTACTTTCACTGAGATAGAGTACGTAACTTTTCAGCACCCCAACACAGAAATTGAACACAAAAACGCCTTAATGCACTAGACCATCTCTAATGATCGAAAACTAAAGTGACTAAAGAACCAAAATAAGCAAGTTTGCCCGAATAACAAAATATATAATAATTATGATTACTTATCGAAAAAAATTCTGCTATAAATAATGACAGAAGGCTGGAGAGTACAACGGTAGGAACTTTGTGCAAATAACAACCAAGATAAGCATACTGTTTTGAATAGGAAGACATACAAGGTGCGGCATAAATACCTCCTACATTTTAATGGCTGACAGACAGACCAAGGTAACTATTATTGTTTCACTGTTGTTTAAACAAATGGCTATAGATTCTATCTATTATATTTCAAATATGACACAGTTGTTGACGATTATTAAATGTTTTCTATCACTCGGATGTTCGAGCATTTCGAGGTTTTCCAGATGGTTTTCTTTTAAACGCTGAACCTGTGGCTCTAAAGTTTTCAACCCATATCACAATCGATTTCATATCCGGAACAGCATCATTCTGACGTAACAGGAAATGAGCGCGAAAAACTATTTGTTTTTATAATTACAGATTCATCAGTTTTACAAAACGTTTCAACAGGAAACGTACGGTTTTCATCGGTCTAAGCCATGATCGTGATGAAGGTATATGAAAAAAAAAAAATGATAAGAAATTAGCTAGATGAAACACCATTGCCACTTACCAAACTCCCCTAGCACCACACAGGTGACAGTTTAAAATGTGGGAGGTATTTGTGCCACACGCTGTATAATGTTGAAAATTCCTTTTCTAAAAAAAAAACTCTGATATCAATAAATAAATAAGGCCGTAGAGTTCAACGACTGGAACGTCTTGAGTATGATAAACGTAATGAGCAAGTTGGCCCGAATAATGATAATTCCTAATCTAAAAAAAATGTGATATAAATAATGAAAGAAGGTCGGAGAGTAAAACGGCCGGAACGTTGTGAATATAACAATCAAAATGAGTATGCTGACTAGAATCGCAAAGCATATAATAATGTTAATTCCTTATCTCAGCAATTCTGATATAAATAATGATAGAAAGCCGGAGAGTAAAACGGCCGGGATGTGAATATAACAACCAAGATGGCCATGCTGGTCCGAACAGGAAAACATATCGTAATGATAATTTATCATCTTAAAAATTGAGAAATTTGGTCGACGGAACTGTTAGAAGACCGTCATTATGTCTACTGGTACGAAGCGATGAAGGGCTTCAGCGTACTGACCTCATTTAATTGTTGGTATGCTTTCTCCCAACTCTGAATTCAGTAGTCTCAGACAGGCTGTCTTGCCCCAGATGCATCTGGTGAACCTATGATCCTAATTGGCTTCGGTATGTGTGTTCGTAGGTCGTATTTTTAAGTAAAGTGCGCCCAGCTTAATGGTTGGCTCTGTGAGCATCGAATATTCACAAATGTTCCTAAGCAGGCGGCTGCAACAAGGATTGGCCGGTGTGCTCGCAAACAAGTAGCCGGCCATTAACCTGAAATAATCTTCTCGAATCAATTAAGCGATGTCGCATTTTAGACAGAGTGGAACAGTGAACGAAATGATGAACGAATAATAATGTTCGAGAAGAAAGGGTTAAAACTGAAGGAAAATCGATTTCTTGCTGGGAAAACGTGGGTAGAATTCAGTATGAAGTTGGGCAGGATTGATAAAAGTGTAAGTAAAATGAGAAATGTGAAAAGGCGGGCTGTGGGTTGAATCGAGTGTCCATGAAGTGGCGGAGGGCGTCTAACTAACCGTAAATCGTCGACATTAGTATGTCTAGCGCCGGTTTTATTTATTGATCTCGACATTTGCTTGTCACTGGATAGCCCTTGCGTGGGAAGAATAATATTATCCGGTATCCTGGTTCCATACGGGCTGCTCCGGACGCATCATAATTCAGCAGAACTGGCAACAAAATCGTGTATGGGTGGGGCTAACAGACAGTATAGCGATGGCGTCCGAGTGATGCAAGTTTTGTTTCTAAGTGCGTGGGACGAATGATTTTATCCAGTAGTTCGGCTCCATTTGTCAGCTCCGGATGTTTTTCATTTAATCATTTCACCCCAAGGAAAGCAATAAAGCCACTAAGCCTAGCAAGGGGCTACTGTTAGAGAATATAAGAAAAATAATATCAAGGAAAGCGAACAATAAAAGAACAAGAATTAAGAAGGCAGAAGATAACGATTGATATTGCATTTAAGTTTTTGAAAATTAAAGTTGACTGGAAGCAAGCAGCCGAAAGAGAGTTCCACAATCGAGAAGTGCCATAGAAGAAACTATTAGCATAGAACTTACGGTTACAAATATCTATTCCAACGGTGAAATGGTGACACTTTGCCGCCAGTTTAGCACTGCGCTTAAATTCATAAAGTCCAGGTATCATGGAGGAAAGTTCTTCAGAACAATTATCAAAAAAAATAAAAAAATAAAAATAAATAAATAAAATAAAATAAAAATAAATAAATAAATAAAACAAAATAAAAAAAAAGTATTTATATAGAAAAAATACATGGAAGTTGCATTATGTCGGTGAGAAAGTGACAGAAGCTGAGACGTCAGGTCAGGACCAATAAAATTGCAGATTCTTTTTTGGGTTTTATCAAGAATATATTAATATATCGCAGGAGAACCATACCATATATGGCAGCAGTATTCAAAGTATGAACGAATGGTAGACTTATAAGTATGTAAGATAGACTCATGACAGAAAAATTGTCTCTCCCGACACAGTGAACCAACTTTCCTAGCAGCAGACCTAGCAATTGATTCAATATAATCTTTCGACTTCATGACAACGGAAAATGTTAGCCTAGAGATTAGCATCAGCCATGTTGATGGAAGGCAGAGAGGGGTCTCTCAGATGATTGATAGAGAGCATTTTCTTTTTTATTCAACAGGTAGACAAATTAGAAAGGTGGTGGAGATAATGGTATATTGCGATCGTATCCTAGAGATATGATTATTGCTTTTAAGCAGGTTCCATTAAAACAGACACACCTGAAAGAATGAACACATCAAACCGAAGACAATCCTTTTTCTTATTTTATGTCGTCTTAAATCAGTTTTATCTCCATGTTATAAGGAACAACAGATCAAAGAAAAAAAAAAGAAAAAGCATTAATGCGGTCATTCCATAGGTGGGTTGTATCTCTCCAACCCTGGAAACTGTTGAAAAATTCAATGTGGCTGTAGGGTAGGGTCCTAATACAGTGTTGATCATGACCGGTAAGTTCATCGCCATCAATTCACCGTGAAAAAAGTTCACTTTCGTAAAAAGATAAAAATCAAACAAATATTTAATCTCTATCTATAAAAGGCAGGATGTGTGTGTGTGTGTGTGTGTGTGTGTGTGTGTATGTGTGTAATGAATGCACGGCCGTAATTTTCAACGGATTTGTACCAAAATTTACATGCACATGCTCCAAGTTACCGGGAAGGCCAAGACCCACTTTGCATTTCCCAACTACCATCGATAGTGGAAATAATCGATTTTTTCATGCTTCTACGACAGTTTTCATGTAGTTAGCGGCCATTTTCTACTAGCCAGAGTGAGAGCCTATAGCTGGCTGCCACGAATACGCAGGAAGATTCTATTGGCCAGCATGAGAGCCAACAGCTGACTGACACGAATGTTAACTAGCATGCTAGCATGCAAAAAAAAAAAAAAAAATCGATAGCTGCATTCGTCACAAGTGGGAAAAATTAAAATCTGTATGGCACTTTACTCCAATTGGCTCATTCGTTTGCTTAAACTCAACATTGATTCTGATTCCGCAGAACTGGGTTGGGTGTAAAAAATTATTTGTTGTTAACATTCTTTTTTCATTCGGTTTTTCCAGTTACGAGTCCTTTTTTAAAGCTGATCGTTTTGTGTTCATTTTGTTTAGTCCTTTTTTCGTAACAGATTTAATGTTTAGTATAGAGCTTAGAAAAAATTCGCAGTGTAAGATAGGCAAGAAGTAAGGTATGTAGCAACATCAGCACGGCAAAGGGCACTCCTTTAAAGGCAAGGAAGGGCAAAAATATTTTAAGTCAAGTGATAGCGATTGCTGTATGAGTCGTACGATTTTTGAATCAAGCACAGGCAACGCCGGGCCATGCTGCTAGTGGGTTCTAATTTTATTGATCAATATTTGGAAATTTTTTGTCTAGGGAAAGGAAAATCCCTGAATTGAAAACCAGTCTGAAGATTGATGGGCTCAGTCAGGCTATCTTTCTCCAGACTCACCACTGCTGCTATCGCAGGTATCCTAACCCTACGTCCCTAACTGATCATAGTGTGTTAGATAGGAAAGCATGTTTTGATTTGATTGGGATCTGAAGTTGGTGTTTAAATTCTAAATGTTTGCTTGTGACTGTGCGATCAACTACACGCCGGCCAAATCTGAAAGCAGATACTGTGGGAACTGATGATCCCTCTATTTTCAACAAGGGCTAAAGCAGTGACCTGTATACAGAATATGAACATTAGGAAGCGTATCATGGACGCCACTTGATGGGATATTCGACACGATGGCACTTAACACTAAACAATTAAGAGTGAAAACAAAGAAGGCGCAATTTTATTGCAATTTCCCTAGCGAATTACGAGAGATATTTCAGTAAGCTGACGTAAATAGAAATCCTGTTTGTGAGCATCCATAATCCAAACTAGATTATGGAGAGGAAAGAAAACGAAAACGTTGATTGTGAAGACATGATTGATAAATTTGCGCCAATGAAAACAAGGAAGGTGCAGTTCTATGCCCAGTCAGTAACTTTCTTATATCCTTGCTTCTACTTTCTTTCGGATTGCGGCTATATCACGGTAAAACACCGGTTCTCGCACGATCATCGAAGTTAAGCAACATCGACCCTGGTCAGTACCTAGATGCGGGTCCGTTTGGCAATACCAAGTGCTGTAAACTTGGATATGTGGATAATTGTTAACGGCTCGGAAGTGAAAATTGGAGAGTTGAGTTCCAATTCCAGTCGGGTTCGTTATATTAACTTACACGCAAATACCCTTGGGGAAGGCATGAATCCAACTATTCTCGCCCCAGCTATTGGTTAATTAGTAGGAATTTTATCAGTAAATCATTATTATCTACAAAATATTCTTACAACCTAAAAATATTTACTGGCTTACGTAAAAGGTTGATAATCCGTAAAAAAGGAAATCAATCACTCCACTTGTCTTTTCGCAGTATTAGTGAAATAACTTACTAAATTATATTTTCTTGTGGTGACATTATACTTTTATTATTTCCGGAAAAAAAAATTGAATTATTAAAAATATTTTTTTTGTCAATTTTGTTTATACTGAAACGCTAAAAGATGATTTTGTTGTGACATTGTTTAGCGGCATAGTAACACCTCTATGGGCTATTTAATGCCCAAATCTAAATATTTTATGCTTTCAACTACAGATATTTTGTACATAATTTTAAACACTCAGAGTAAAGGTATGTTTTGAGATATATAGTTTGTAGAACATAAAATGTATTGTTGGTAATTTTACTATAAAAATGTATTTTTTTATATTTTTTAGTGTTGCATTAATTGTCATTTTGCTGTAGAAATGTATTGTTCCATTTTTATTATAAAAATATAATGTTGATTTTTGTTTGGGAGTTCACTATTTGCCCATAGCTGGGACCCTAACAGGTGCTGCCACCCCAGGTCAGGGTGGACCCGGGAACGACAGCAATTCTACGCTCCTCAAAACCTTAAATCTAACGATCAGAGGCCTTGCTGCCGGATGTAGTTTAACGTCATACCCAGGACGACCATAAAACCGTTAAAAGTTTACTTGTGGAGCCATTGTTTTTTTTTTATTTTTATTAATTAATAATATACAAGCGAGTTTTCTATAGTCTGAGTTCATGTGAGCTAAAAAGTTTTGTTTTCGATATAATTTTGTTGCTATAATTTTGGTAAAAAGTGTTTATGTGATACCAATATGTTGTCAAAATTTAATTCCCTTCAAATAAAATATAAAAAATGTTATACAGTGTAACCCGGATATAAGAGACCCGGATATAAGAGAAACTCGGATATAAGAGAGAGCGTATCTGGTCCCAAATTAGAGCCTGTGTTAATGTATATATAATAGAGCAAACCCGGATATAAGAGAAACCCGGATATAAGAAACTTCTTCTCCTGCCCCGACAACTCTCTTATATCCGGGTTACACTGTAGTGGAACAACCTATCATACCCCGACAGTGATCGGTCAGTCTAAAGGGACGTGAATGAGGAGAAAATAAAAGACGTGACGAAGTATTGTAGTAGCAGTACCACTACGGATCTCCGTGACGTATATCACGTTTTCCTTATTATTATTATTATTATTATTATTATTAAGAACACTTACTCATTGTATTTTCCGTACAATAAAACCCATGCTATTTATTTTACCTAATTCCTGTGTTTAACGTAATCTTTCCACTCGGATTTACCTCGTTGCTTATATCGTATTATCCCCGATATAACAACAAATAAAAGATAGCCTTCTTGTTTAAGTACCATAATTTATATATATATATATATTGATGGTCTTGACTTGTATTTTTGAACGAGTAGGTCTACTTTGCACTTTAATGTTATGGCCTTGTTAGGGCCAGAATTAAAGACACAAAGAGAGGAACTGAGTTAAACAAATATATTAACAAAAACAGTAATACAAACATATACAAACGAGAGTGTTACAGCAGGAATGTTCGGTCCGACTGTCAGAGCTGACTGCTGGAAACTTCCCTCTAAAAGGCAGTACCTGCTCCTATTTATAGCTGGTAGAATCCATGCGTGCGTCGGTAAATTAGCATAACAAATTGTGAATTAGATGTTTAGATATGGACGCCTTGCTGTGGGCACCGCTTTCCAAAGATCAGATTATGGTTGTATTAGAAAATCCCTTTTCTATGCTAATAATTCCCATAACACAATGCTGTGTGTGTGCCCGTGTTGAATAGAATTAAGCACAAAATTCGGTTGAAAAATCAGACATGAAGCGTAAAGAAAAGTTACACATTCCTTAGTTTCTTGCTTCCACTTGTCTTTACGTAGTACAAATGCAATATCAAACAGAAATAGATTTTCTTGTGGTACCATTATCTTCATCTATGTACCGCGCACCTTCAAGACACGCAATCAATGCTTTCCGAAACTTACGTGACTCTTATCACGTTTTTTTCCTTCTTGCCAAGGACACCTCATTCCATCCTGCCACCCATTCACACAAGCTTGTCAGGTACGAAGCTCACTGCCTTCCACTACATCTCTTGCCCATAATGTGCCATGTAAGGATTGGGTTTTCCAAACCTTCCTTCATCATTATTTGTCCAAGAAATTTTTGTCATTTCCTGATTTTGAGTATGAATGTTCATTCTGTTTTCATTTTATTTAAGATTTTATTGTTGCTTACACATTTCTGCTGCTTCTAGTTTTTTTTCCTTATTTTTGTGGATATTGTTCAACATTCATTGCTATTTAAAAGATTGGATATCACATGGCAATCAATCGTACTTTCATTATTTCTCCAAGACAAAATTTAAAATTATTCAAAATATTTATTTCGATAACACTGAAGAAAAGTAATATCTAGGAATTTTAAAAAATGAAAAAAAATTTCTTGAAGCTTTCATTTTAGTTTTAACTTCAAGCTAATAGATTAAACTTAATATTTCCAATAAACAAAATACTTCAAAACTAATTTAAATTGACTGGAAGGAGTTTTTTTTAACAAAATAGCTGATTAGAGCTCTTTTTTAGACCGTGTATATTCTTCAAAAAATAAAATATGCTTTTCTGAATCTTTATTTGAAGAATATTAGCTTATTTAAAGTATAATTAATCTGATTTGAAAAAAAAAAAAAAAAACTGCAAAAAAAAAAAACTTATTTTCTTTAAGTTTAAAATATCGCATTTTTTAACATACCGGTAACTGTTTAAGCAGTAGGCGTGTTTGAAAGGTTGATGACAGATTCATGCTTATCTAATATTGTTCTATGAAAGCTTTAGACGTAAAAAATAATTGAATATGATGTGAGCGCATTTTATATATAATTTTTAAGAACTCAGTAATCTTATAAATCTAAGAAAATATTCTCTGTAATCTAATGTTTTCTAGAATTTTAGATAATTCTTTTAAAAATATTGGTGTTTGATGATTTGTACTAAGCTTAGCAAATATAGCTTTTACTTAACAATAATGTCATCTAAAGTTACAGAATTTTAAAAGATTTAAAACTTAATAAATTATTTTAATTAAAATTTTTAAAAATTATAATAATACTTGTAAAAATTTATTATTCATTGAAAATTGTTTTTCTTAAGAAAATAGAACCTTGATATATCTTAAATCTATAAAAAGCAATTAAAAGTTTTTCTAATTAAATAATGTCTTAGCTTTATTGCATTTTTTATTTTATCATTCAGAGCAGATTCTCGGTAAATGGTATTTCTGCTTGGCAAAAAAAAAAAAAAAAAAAAATTAAAGAAATAAAAATAAAATAAAAAAAATAAATGATGGTCTAAATTCTCCAAGACGTTGTAGATTTTCTAAAAGAAATTCAAAAATAATTTAATTCATTTGTGAATAAATCCTGAAAATGTCATTAAAATCCGACAATTATTTGATTTTTACAAAGAATTTCCAAAACAATGTTTTTACCGTAAAAAGAAAGACGCTAAATTTCCTGCTAGTAAACTTTGGCTCAACTGCTGAGACAAGAAAACAAGATTTTTAACCAACATTTCGAACGTACTAGAAAGGATTAAAAAATTAATAAAAACATACTTTGGCCTTTCCTCTTAATAATAACATAAGCATTTTGACGATAAAACTTTGTTTTTATCAAGTTTGAGTCATTTTTCATCGTGCTATGCTTTTTTTTGAGGTACTTGCTGTCATTGATACTGAAAAATGATTTTGTCGTGACATACTGTGTTAAAAGATTGTCTACTTATGGCGCCATTATATCATTTTTCTTAATTAAAAATGTAAAGGACAATTAAGGTATATTTTCTTACAGCCTGGAGTCATTTACTTTAAAAGATTTTGTTTTTTGATAACTTTGTTGTCCTAATTTTGCAAAACAATAAGTTCAAGTGGTACTATTATAATGTCAAAATTTAAATTCTTTTCAAATAAAGTTTCACGGCCATATCACGTCGAAACAACGGTTTCTGGTCCGATGAGAATTCGGAAAGCCGAATTCGAATTCCAGTCAGGTTCATTATATTCACTTACGCACAAATACCATTCCCCCGCCATCTATTGGTTAAAATATTAAGACTTGCATCTGAAAATCATTATTATCTCCAAGAATTTGTTAATACAATATTCTCCCGTAAAGAAAAGAATAATTCTTACAATACAAAATATATTTCGGCTTTAAATAACCAACAAAAGTTGATAAGCCGTAAAAATCAAATCAACCAATAATTTTTTTAAAATCAAACGTAACAAATAAAAGATCGTCTTCTTGTTGAAGTGCCATAAGTTTTATATATATTAATGGTCTTGCATTGTTTAATAAGTATAGTCCTTTTTTGTACTTTTGAAGAGTATCAGATATTTATATAGAAGCGAAATTTCAATACCTTACCGTGGGCACCACTTTCGATAGATATGCCTTTTTTTTTTTTAAAGTGACGTCCACTCTGTACAAAGCCCGGGAACCACACGAGGAAGTAGGTGACATTAAGTGGCAGTTTATGCGAAGAGAAAGATAATGGTTAGCCTTAGTCGGTTTCATAGGAAGCTGCTCGAGTGAAACTTGCTTCTCACCAATGGAAGACGGAGGGAATGAGGGTGGTTCCTTACAATGCGCCTGGCATGGTGGTCTAAACCATGAAGGTTAGAATTGGTGGAACTAAGGAACGTAGTTCGTTTAAGCATTTTTCATGGAAGTAGCGATAAGAGAGAGAGAGAGAGAGAGAGAGAGAGAGAGAGAGAGAGAGAGAGAGAGAGAGAGAGAGAAAGAGAGAGGGGGCGCGGAGATGGTTTTGGGTTCTATCGGGACTGGAGAGTGAGGATTGGGCAGCTTCTAAGCTTTATGCATATATGATGATAGACTTTGTATTTGAGGGTTTTAAAATTGAATAAGAAATATGTTTGCGTCCGTTGTATGTGCGCAAAGAGTTTTAGGGATGATGTTTGGGCAGCGAAAGTATAAGCAAATAGATAAGGAAACCATAGTGCTAAAGCAAATTTTAGTGAGCATGTTGCTCCCGAATTTGTCTATGCAGCTAGCCATTGACTGGACAATCTGAACAAAGAAAAATTTCTTATTGTAAATTTCGCCGTCTATATTCTTGATTTTTTTTTTATCACGACGTTATCCACCTGTATCCTAACCCTAGCCTTCTTCAGAGATCTTTTAAAACATGATTTGAGAAGAGACACACTTGTCATACCATACACGTAAAAGAGTCAAATTAGATAATAAAAAAAAATAAAAAAAAGAGCATTATTTCTGTTATGGGACCATAACATAATGGACTATTCCATGCGTAATAAATACTGCGCCTCAAGAGGAAGCAGGGAGTGCAGTCTGAAGTCTGGAGTGAAGTCCGTCAGGAGTCTGTCAGTCAGTCAGAGCGAGCGAGTCAGTCAGTCGAGTCAGAGGCAGACCGAAACAGAGTCGCGTCCAGACAATTACTACTAAACCTGATTGTTCGTACTAACACTTTCTACTTCTCTGTATATATTCCTGTTTGTAATATATCTGTGTTATTCCATATCCGTGTTCGAGTTCTTCTTTATTGGTTCAACCTTGGACTATCCCGTGGTACAAGGAACCGGACCATAACAATTTCCATATCTGGGCTGTAGCCACTCAATCCTCACCTCCCAGCCTTGATAGAGCGAAAATCATTTACGTAGTTTTGTAGAGGGCGACTTGTTTTCCACCTTACAACCTCTTTCTCTAACAGACGCAATGCTGTAAGCCTATCGTCATTCTATCGCTATTTCCATGGCAATTGTTCAGATAAGATTCATTCTTTAATCCAACTAATTCAGAAATTTATACTGAGGACTCGGCATGTTGCACCAACGAAAAAGAATCACCGGCATTTCCTTCGTATTCCAATTGTAATTCTCTCCCGAGAACTGCTACTTTGTGGAACAAACTCCCGCATGGTTACTTCCCTGAACACTACAATAGACTTCTTCAAGAATCAATCATTATCTATGCTCCTTATCATAATACTCACTTTCTTCTACCTCCTCTTCCATGCATATCACACGCCTCATTCAACAGCCCCATACCACGAGTGGCTCTTGTATCTTGTATTGTGAATGTCTGGTTCACTGGTAGGTCTGTTCATTCATGGTGTACACATACATATACTCTTATATAGAGCCGATATAGTGAGGAGAGTTGAAAGAACTCTATGGAGAGGTCCTGGTAGTATGCGAGGAGAATTAGATGTTATAAGGATGTGAAAGAATTAGGAAAATAAACATTAATAATGAGCGGAAAGAGAAAAGAGTAATCAGGCGGACAGTAGATAGCGATTGACATTTCATTTAAAGTTGTCTGGAAAGCATGGGGCTGGAAGGGAGTTCCATAAACGAGAAGTGAGAGAAAGGAAACTGTTAGCATAGAACTTACGGTTACATCTAGCCAGCTCAACTGTAAATTGATGAGATCTTGACTCCAGTCTAGTACTGCGCTTAAATGAAAAGAAGTCTCGCTACCATATCGAAGAGCACAATCGAACAATTACCATGGAAGTATTTATAGAAAAGACACAGGAAAGCAACTTTAAGCGGTAGAAAAGCGACTGAAGCCGAGTTGCCAGATCAGGACCAATAATATTGGTGTTCTCACTGTCTTCTCAATTCCTATTTTTTTTTATTGTCCTCTCTCTTTAATAATGTTTTTTTTCTCATATCTTTTCACACTCAGTAACACATTGCGTCTTTGTGATTTATTGCCATGCTTGATTAAAAAAAATTGAACCAAAGATTTCAATGGAAGTTTACCAAAAACATTTCAGTGCATAGACTTTATTCTTTCTTTATTCTTCCCCATCATTTGATAAAATATAAGAAAAACACCATTCAATTCTTTCATTTCCGCTTTAATAAGCGTTCCGCTTGTAAAATTCGTTGAATCCAAAATACAGAGCAATATCACGTGACTGTGTTGAGCGATGACGAAGTATGATAAACACAAGCGCATTGTTCTCGCAGACTTTCAGTCAATCGAATGTGGCGCCAAAAGACAGGTCGTCGTCACTATAGAGACCTGTCTTATTTGCTTATCAATTCTCTCTCGTCCTCGTATTCAGTCATAACTTTTGTTATCTAGTTGAATCGTTTGAAACTTAATATTAACCAATCTCACTCACTCGGGAATATATTTGTATAGATTTGTCAATGAAATTTATCTAAAGTAAATATCCGAACTGGCGCTAAGCCGATATATATATATATATATATATATATATATATATATATATGTGTGTGTGTGTGTGTGTGTGTGTGTGTGTGTGTGTGCGTGTGTGTGTGTGTGTGCGTGAAATTCAAGAAAGAAATTCGGATTATTAACACAAAAACAGAAAATGTCTCATATCGAGAATATTTGACATTGAAAAGCATAAGGAAAAAATTAATTATTTTTAATAATATGTGGAAATCTCCGCTTTTACCTGAAGACGGTCGCGAGACCAGAAACACGTGTAGTAAAATTATGGAAAACAAAGCATAATATTTTTTTCTAAATAAATCCACATGACAACCAAAAACGTTTGCGGCACGTCTCTTCTCTTCTTTTTAATATACATACTTTTCTCTCGTTGGAACCATTACAACCTCTTTCTTATATATATATATATATATATATATATATATATATATATATATATATATATACGTGTGCCTGTGTGTGTGTGTGTGTGTAAAAGATTCAGATATAAATGTATATATAAAGGTAATATTAATGAAAAAAAGGTCAAGAGGAGGACATTCCATGTTAACGAATTTCGTTCCTTAAGGAACTTTATTTGTGTTGGCATAAAATATTTTCTTTTTGCCATTTCTGGTATATTGTAATTATATATTCCTTATAGTAGATAAAAGGATGTTAAAAAAACTTAACTTCCCGAGTTGAAGTTCCGCAGATATACTGCTCGTCATAATTAAATTAATCTATGTTAGATATTTAATCTATGTAGATTTATTTAATCCTTGAAATCATAAAGAAAACAATTTTGATTTTCACTTTATTAACTACTGTTGCTCTATTTTATTATTTAATATTGGTTACTTTATGCCCGTCTTTAAATGCGTAATTTACTCCAGTACTTATGTAGACAGCTCGCCACTTGTATCCGAGGAAGCCCATCTGCGAGAGCGACTATCAAACTAAAGCAGACGCCTGCACAGCCACATTTGTATTTGTTAAACACCCAGAGAGCCCACCTATGGTTTATACTGTAACTATGCTGAGCGAACCTTAATTACAGTTTCTGGGAGAGAGCGTATTATCTGACTTGATCAACAGCCTGAAGAAGGCCAGTACGCTCAAAATTTAGTTCACGATGTTTACGCAACGAACAGATGTATGTAATTTCCAATTTTATTCACGCACACACACATATATATATATGTATATACAAGTTTCGTTAAAGATGACTGACAAGGTACTGCAATTAAACTTTTTAATTTTCATGTGTTTTGTTTTTGGCCCCAAAGTGTGTAAAAACTGTCCAAACAGATCAAACCAAACTCATAAATAATTATATTTGTCATACTACTACGGACTTATCTAGACGACTTACGTTACACCTACCCGACTATACCTCAATTACGACTCATATAAACATGGACAAAAACCTACTAAACTCAATCCAAAACATACCAGTAGAAAATACAAGTATAATAGGCTCATCCCCATGTAAAAAAAAAAAAAGATTAAAAATAACGGAAACCTTAATAATAAAATGGAAAAGCCAATGACAATTCGTGAACTTAAGGAATCAGCACATATGCTAGGCCACAAAAATCTCCTGAGCCGACCAAGCATAGAAATAAATACAATATGGGAACCAGTAATAAGGAGTGCCAGAGAATATATATATATATATACATATATATATAAATATATATATATATTTACACACACACACACACACACACACACACACACACACACACACACACATATATATATATGTGTGTGTGTGTATGTCTGTGTGTGTGTGTGTGCGTGCGTGTGTGTATGCGTTCTTGTGTGTGTCTGTGTGTGTGTGTGTATGCAGCAACCTTTCTTTTAAACATGTTTCGTTGAAAATAGCAGTTAAAAGAAAATTTGATTAATGTTTTTCATTTAGTTTTGCCAACATTCTTACATTTTTCCGTTTGGTGTAAGTGAGAGAGTACAAAAACTCCCCGTATTGTCCATTGTCTAAAGCGCTTTCGGCCACTTCTTTAGCCCTATTCAACGAGTTTTGATTGACTGTTTAAGATGTATTTTTGTGATGTCTTGAATACTAGTAGGAGCCTTTATTCCGAGCTTCTCGTGTTGAGCACGGCTTGAATTAAAGTGGGCATCTTTCTATTTTTAAAAATCCATTTCCACTGTTGAATAAGGTGAGATTTATACTGAGAGAGAGATGTTTTATATACACGGCCTGTCTCAAAGCGAGATGTTTTCGGTAATATGATTTATTCAAAATGGTATGTATTTTTATTACTGGTATTTTTTTGTAAGAATAATTTTATTTGTTTATCGATGATGTAGTTGTGGGAATTATTGTTGACTAATATTTGTTTTATATCTTTTAGTTCACTCAGAAATATTATCTGGGAAGAGGAATTTAGGCGTGCTCTGTTTACGAAGTTTTTATTTATCACTGCTATTTTATTACTTTCCGGGAATATATATATATATATATATATATGTTATGGTCCAGGTTAGGACCAAGGAAGCACAACACGAACACAAGAGTAGAAATAACGAAGGTATATCACACGAAATAATAATACAAGATGTAGAAGGTGTTAGTATGACTGTCAGTCTAGTTTGGAGTGAACTACTATCGGATCGACTCGATTCGATATTTACTTGATCTCCCCACGAGGGAAAGATGTGGCACAAGGCCGAGTTTTACGTGGGTTATCCGAGCCCGTAGGCTCGCCCAAAAAATGCCCGTAGAAACTGTAAAAACAGAATCGGGTTGGTCAACCTCACCGAACGAGACTCTGCCCTTCGACGAAGCCTCGTCCGGGTTCCTCTCTACTCAGAGGCAGAGAGTTCGACCATCAAGCTGAGAAGCTCGGCCTGATTCGGTATCTAGCCCCCCCTCCCCACGACGGTAGATGTCGCACAAGACCGAGTTTAACGCGGGTTCTCTGAGCCCGTAGGCTCGGTCAAAAAATGCTCGTAGAACCCGTATAAAGGGGATCGGGTTGGTCAACCTCCCCAAACGAGACTCTGCCCTTCGGCGGAGCCTCGTCCGGGTTCCTCTCTGCTCAGAGGCAGAGAGTTCGACCATCAATCCGAGAAGCTCGGCTTGATTCAGTATCTAGCCACCCCTCTATGAGTGTTGCATGTGGCACAAGGCCGAGTTTAACGCGCGTTTCCCGAGGCCATATTCTGAGATGCTCGTCTTGATTCGACCCTCTCTCTTGAGAGGCGTAGTATACATAGTGTTAGGAAGAGTTCATTCTGTAGTTATAGGGAAGGACCCATGACAATATATATAATCAAAAATAAGATTAAAGGCCAAACTTATCTTTCTCTACTATTATCAAATCGTTAGGTGGAACCAACTGCTCAGCTGACCAACTGTATATTTTTTACCATTAATATTTTCTTACAGAAAGATGGTAGCTTGGTATGCTACATATTCCGAATTATAGATACTTCCAACTTGACAGTCGGTTCCAGTTGTGTAATTACAAGAGGGCTTGTTTTCTGGTATGTTGTTGTCATAAAATGATTTTAATATTTGGTTGTTATGTGAGTCAATAATATTATGTAATAATTTATGAAAGTCCTTTTAAGGAAATTTTCTATGTTAATTTATTTTTGCTGTTGGAACATCATTTGTTTATTTCTTCCATCTTTTCTTTCTCTATTTTCTCTTATTTTTTTCTTTTTCTTTCTCTTATGTCTAAATGGGTTCTAATGGAGCTGTGATCAGATAGGTGTAGCGTAAGACGTCTGGATAAGCATGTGGTTGTGTAGCCGATGTAATTATCTAAACACACGCACAGATTTACCCGATTCCATTAGGAACATACTAGTAGAAAACACAAATATATTAATTGCATCCACCTGCAAAAAAAGACTAAAAATAATGGAAGCTTTAATAATAAAAAAGAAAAAGTCAACTCTTAACAATATTAACTACAAACAAAGCCACAATGTGCTAACCGTATTCGGAAATTAAAAACATCCCTACCACACACTAAGACATACACAGAACGCACACACTCAATTAAGCTGAAAATTGAATCATCCTTGATAATGGCTAAAGGTATAGCCGAAAGCGCTCGGAAATATAAAACATTTGAACAGTTCTTACATACTATTTGTCCAGAAAAGAAAGCTCTTGTCAGAACACAAGAAAAATTAAATAAAAAGCTTAACCGTAGTACCTTGTCTGTCGTTTTTAATGAAACATGTATATATATATATATATATATATATATATATATATATATATATATATATATATTAAAGAAAACGGATATTTTGTGTCGATTAATTTTAGTCATCGACTTTTCCAAACTACGAATAATCTTTCTCAGACAATGAGGAAATTCGATCAGAAATTGTCTAAAGTTCACTTCGGAAGACACGTTCGAGAAATATGGTCCAAGCTTTCGACTTTCTAAAGTCATCAACTGGGTAGGTGAATATAGGTGAGATTCTTAAAACTTGTGAGAGTTTTAACATGGGTGAAGAGTGTTGTAATGTAAGTGAGGTGTGAGACGTGTGGAGGATGTAGTCTCTTAAGTTATAATTATGAATACACAGATATATATATATATATATATATATATATATATATATATATATATATATATATATATAAGGACGCGAAGGATAAATTGTCGCCTAAATTACACGATATATTTATCAAAATTACACAAAAATATCTTGAAAGACTAGAGAGTAAATTTTTTCAATAAAATCGCCATTAGCTTCAACCATGGCCTTCAGACGACTTCGGAATTTCCTGCAACTCTTTTGGACGGTCTCCTTTTTTAAGTTGGCGATTGCTACCAAAACCCTTGTCTTCGGTTAATCTTTCCTGTTTTTTTGTGGCATGGTGCAGAGTCATATTGCTAGACATAGGGTCTTCCAGCAGTCACCCTCTTGACCCATCGCAGTACTACTTCCTCAAGGCACTTGATGTAGGCATCCTTGTTGAATCTGATGCCCTGTCGGAACATGAATGGAGGCATAACTTTGCCATTACTAGTGATCATTCAAATACCAATTGGATTTTCTAAGAATGACAGTGTTATCTCCAAGGATTTTCGATATAAGATTAACAGTTTACGATTTCTCTCATTTTGAAACTAGATGTAATGTGTTGGCTGTTTTAAAGGCACCTCAACATGCAATTAATCCCATCCAATTCTAGTACGGCTTAGAATTACTGCGAACTTCCACAAAACACAGATTAGAACATAAACACATCAAAATATACTAACAACCACCCCTTGAAAATGGGTAAAGAAATGTCCGAAAGCGCTTTGGATAATACACTCTACGCGCTCTTGTTTCTACACTCATTTGAGGACTATTTTTAAAGAAAAACTGTAAAAACATTAAGTCAGTCAATTATCTGCCATACGTGATACACGCTTAGGCGATCATGTATCTTTGGATACATGACTGACAAGTCAGATTTTTTTTCTCGAAGTAGGTTGCCATTTCTTTCTGCGGTAGACCAGTTGCCATCCCGGTCTGTCCTGCTATTTACTCATAGCTGGAAGGAGAAGAAAAGGATTCATACCTTTCTCAAGGGTATTAGCACGTAAGTGAATGTAATGGATTCGACTGGAATTCGAACTCGGCTCTCCGATTCCTCAATCCGAGCCGTTATCCATTACTCCCCCAAACAAAATAAAATAAAAACGTCCGATAAAACATGTATAAAAGTTCAAATAAAGAATGTGTGTGTGTGTCTATTCGTGTGTAAGAATAAAAAATAAATTAGAAACTTTGAAACAGATTTTAATATTACTGTAATTAACCTATAATCTCTTCATCCCAATTTCATTTTGAAACGGTTTCCTTACACATAAAAGATCTCTTATGACCTTCCGTACAGAAAGACATTTGCTCAGAAAAGTTATATCAAATCCCGATGGAAAATTGATTTCTGCATCCCTTTTTTTTCTTCTAAAGAAAAAAAGCACCAGGCAAGTAGAAAATTTCAATTATGTCGGATTCATCAGAAAAAAATCTGTACAATTTATTGGCTATTATTATTATTGACGGTGTTTTATACTGTCCCCTGCTATGAAAATAATATATCAGTTCTACTATTTGCGAGGAAGTCTCTTCCTGGAAATATTGAGGATTATTTCTGGCAATAACTGGAAAAAGTAATGACTAGTCACTGGCCTAAAAAAATAATTTTGGTTGGACGGGGAAGAGACGGCAAACGTGATATCAACTCAAATAAGGGGCGAGCATTTCCGACGAGACGCTGATGTCAAAGTGGATCGCTGGATAACGTCAAACAATCCCAGACTGTTTCTACATGGCGGCTTCAAGATAATCGCATAGAAAAGAGTAGTCTTTGTCTGAAGCCGATCACAGAATGCAGACGGGAATAGTGACGCGCCAAACACTTTCTCGTGAACCATTTTATATAAACGACACAACGTAGGTCATTCTTATTTTGCTATTTACATTTCCTTGAGTGGATTATCGCAAAATCTGTCGTTCGAACGTAGAAATTGTTCCGTCCAATATCTGT
This sequence comes from Acanthosepion lycidas, assembly GCA_963932145.1. Lineage (NCBI taxonomy): Eukaryota > Metazoa > Mollusca > Cephalopoda > Sepiida > Sepiidae > Acanthosepion > Acanthosepion lycidas. The sequence continues at coordinate 113,589,774 of OZ010580.1, read as the reverse complement.
GGATGTGCCGGTGGCGTAATGGATAGCGACTCAAAGTGCCGAGTTCGAATTCCAGTACATTTATTTCCGCGCAATTACTTCTAGGAAAAGTATAAATTTCTCTCTTCTCCCTCCAGTTATGGGTTAAATAAAGGACTTGCATCTGGAAAAATCATTGTTATTTCTCCATAATTGTTAATGCAATATTAAGTCGCCTCACCAAATATAGAATTATTCTTTCAATCAAAAAAAAAAATCAACCGATAGTGGGTCAATAAACCGTAAAAACAAATAAAAACGGATGTACGGATGTAAAATTTATACGAAAATTAAAATGTAATTTCTATACACACTTCTTTTTCTTCCATACTCTATGTTCCTTCAAGGCGGTCATAGCTCTCCACAACTGCCTTTCCCATGTAGTTCTAAGCAACTTTTACTATCCTTCGTTGTCCATAGACTGCTATACATTCACACAAACTCGTTAAATATTTTACTCGTTGCTTTCCTCACACCCTCATGCTTTCTGTATGCCTTCTGTGTATTAAATTCTCCAAGCCCTCTTTCCTCATTATGAGTCTCAGAAATATGAACAGTCTCTTTCTGATTTTAAATTAAGTATTCTTTTAGAAATAAAAGACTGGGGTTTAACGCATTTAATCTATCTATCTATCTATCTATCTATCTATCTATCTATCTATCTATCTATCTATCTATCTGAGCGCATAGCCGAATGGTTAGAACGTTCACTTTCTGACCATGAATCTCACCATGGTCGATTTGTCAGGAAGGAATTGACCCAAGCCTTGTGAGTGAAATTGGGTAGACGGAACGCTATCATAAGGCAACAAGTCATCGTGGCCGAGAGCTTGAGCGTGCTGGCCTTGTTCAAATTGTTGATCATGCTATTTTCCAAAAACTGTAACTAAGGTCTGCTCAGCATAGTTGCAGTATAAACCAGAAGTGGGCTCTGAGCAAACACAAATGTGCCTGAGCGGTCGTCTGCAATATGGATTGGCTAGCCGCCTTAGTAGACGTATATCCTCGAATACGAGTGGACAGCTATTTTACACACACACAGACACACACACACACATATATATATATATATATCATTGACGTTGTTGTTATTCGTACCCTCTCGCATCCGAGCATCAGGATCGTCATCTCCCTATTCCCTTTCTCCCCTTGGTAACCATGAGGTAGATGGCTTTGAATCAAAGAGAATTTGATTGAGCCATTCACCTGAATTCGATGTTGGTGGAAAACTCTGCACGACAGAGAAGCCCACACACTAAGCCAGAAGTGCCTCCCTCGCGGCTCAAAGGGCATTGAGATAGGCGAGATCTGGCAAACCTTATTGAATCCTGCTGTCGGATGCTTGTTTTCTCAATTTTCGACTTGGTTACGTCAGCTCGACTGGCGCTACCCACTTCCGCCGATTTCCGCCGTTTAGATCGTGTAGATCTTTGCTTATTCCGCCATTGGAGGTGTTCGCATGTTGGTCACGTTCATTTTGGCTCTTCGTCTTCGACTTTGGTAGCCTAAAGGCCGGAGGGAACCGTTCGCTATCAAGTATAAAAAAATTTTTTTTATTATTTTAAAAACGTTTGCCATATGTTTAATCATCTAGTTTGTCTTTTTTTGAGACAAGTTTATTTTTATGTGCAAAATTAGTTACATTTTTATAACATTTTTGGCTCAGCGATTGAAACGTGCCAAATTTGTGAAAGACCTATTTCCAACTTATGGAAAATAATTTTTTTGTATATATTGACCAATGAGAAACGTAGTCTCAAGCTTTAGTAACATCCCAAATAGTGAGGCCGGTGTGAGCCTAATTTTCTGAATAAATAGAGCTCAGGTCAGTAGGTGCGGGGAGAAGACTATTTGGTAGCAAGGATAGAAAGGAGATCAACATCAAAGAAGGCATTTGACATCTACACTAATCGAATTTTTGTATGCAAAAATTTTCGCGCACTAATAAAAAACGCATTAATCGAGGGATTCCTGTTTAAAAAAATGACAAAAGGAAAACAATTTTCATTACAAATTTCTGGTTCCTCACACGTTAAACCCATTTTATTTTCTGGATACCCGCAGGAGAATCGCTTCCCTCTAGTTAGATTTACGACGTGTATCTTCATTGACTTCATATCTTCTCAACAAATTAAAGCGTACAGTTTTTCAAAGTTTGTGAAAGAGACAGGTTTGCATTAAAACGTTTTTCACATCTCCATTTGCCTTTACATCTCTTCTTCATATGTAAAGAAACTGTTCAACATTTATTGTAATATCGGAGGATAGATAGAATATAACAGTTCAATAGTTTTTCTTAGTTTACATTATTTATAATCGAACTAATGTCCACATATTTATTGTTATCACGACGTTTCAGTCGTTGTGCCCTACGGCCTTCCTCTGGTGTATATCGAACTGGGTAACCTACCGTGAATTCTTAATCTTTTACTTAATATACGGGGAGTAGACTGTATATTTATTACATCAGAGGTATAATTTTGGCACAAGAGGAAAGTGGGGTGAGGTTGGTTGTCACTGACTATCATAAACCTAGTTAATCTGATTCGCGACCCGTTCATTCATTACAATTTACTCATTCACCACAAGAACTCATCCATCTCTATTCAACCCAACACATACCACAATGCCGCATATTCACAGGGATCCTATTAAAATATTGGTGACGTAAAAATTTCACAATATATACAAATGTATTTTTTTCTTTTACCTAATAAAAATAGCTAAACTATACGACATGGAATAAAACACAATAGAAACATTCAAACTAAACATAAAATATGTCAATAGGGCCCGCCCACACCACAGAAAAATAAGAGTGCCGCTAAGCAGAATTAAGAATTATTTTCTAAGCCTAGTTTAGATGTAGCACAAGGCCGAAAGTCTGGGGCACCCAGTGAAGATCGAACTCACTACTCAGTCGTAATTGTTGTAGCGAGACAAGCTTACTAACCATTACACCACGTCAAAGTGCCCGTTTCGGGCGAGGTAGACCGTTCCGGGTGGGGCAGACCGTTCCGGGCGGGGTAGACCGTTCCGGATGGAGTAGACCGTTCCGGGCGAGGTAGACCGTTCCGGGTGGGGTAGATCGTTCTCGTTCCATAGTTACATGTCTAGGAGTATCGTCTCCTTCTTATTTTTAGTACAGTTCAGTTATTGCTCGTTCGTTTCCACTGAGTCCAAGTCCACACTTCGATCCACGGATTGAACTCACAAATATATGAATATTTATTAATCTGAATATAAATAGTATAAATAATGATAATTCTGCTCATCCCAGAAATTCAGACAAAAATCTATTATGTTTCTTACGAAATTGGATGTGCGGCTGGTGTAATGGATACCGGCTCAAAATGAGAAATCGGAGATCAGAATTCATATTCCAATCGAGTTCTTTAGATTCAGTTACGCGCTGATACCACTGAGAAAGGTAAGAAGCCACCTCTTCTTCCACACCTATGGATTAAATAGTAGGGTTTGTATTTAGAAAAATCATTTTTATCTACAAAAGATTGTTAATGCAATATTTACTCGCAAAGAAAAAGTCTGCTCTTGCAATCCAATATATGTTTCGGTTTTAAATAACGCACAAAGTTTTGATAAGCTGTAAAAAAAAAAAAAAAAGAAAAGAAAATAATGTTTTAAAATCAACCTTACAAATTGCTGACATATTTTGTTGTAACCCAGGGAAGGGTACTGAATAGAATGATGAAATGAAAGTTGGTAATGAACAATAACACGAACAACACATATAAGATTCGCCAGCGGCGCGTAGAAGTAGTCAACTGCTAGAAGTGAGTCAAGTGAATTCCACAATGAATCTCCAACTGCAGGATATCTACCAACCACCCCATGTGGTCATATGTAGCACAAGGCCGAGTTTATTGTGGGGTATCCGAGCTCGTAGGTTTGGCCAAAGTTTCCCCGTTGATCCCGTATAAACGGGGTTGGGTAGCTGTTTCCTGAGACGAGACTCTCCCTTTCGACATACCCTCGTCTGGGGATCTTTCCTGCTTCTGGGCAGAGAGTTTGACCAGCACAACTAGAGACAAATCTCCAACTGCAGATCAACATACAGTATTTACTACTGTATTTATGTGAATGGAGACATACCCATTATCGCCCGTAGGTATGCTGCAACACCTTTCATAAGATAAACTCTTTGGTGTCCTCTTAACAGTGCTTTGTGAAGGAATTCTTTTAGTCTGACAACAGCTGGCATCCGTTTCTTCCTGAATATATTGTACCTAATCTGTTTGGAGACATTTTTAGGCTAAGAAATATGATTATCTAGATAATCCCAAATCTGATCGCATTCAACAAATCATATCTGTATTCATTTTCAAGTAGCATCTATTCAATCTTTCGAAATAGCAATATATACAGGAGTTGTTCCGGTATTAATACCTCTTGTTTATTTCCACGGAAACTCCAACAGATACAATGAGAGATAGTTGGATAGAGTAAAGCTTTCACTTACAGAACGTTACTCCCACCGCCATAGTCACCATCGTTGACTATTCATTTTTGTCAGCGCTGAATAAGAACCCGTAAACCGCAAATTCTGAAACACAATACCTATAGTTTAACTGTGATCCCATCCCCTGATTGGTTTCCGAAAAAATCACCAATGGGTCCAATTTTTTTCCGCATGGAGATATTCAAAACATACATCTACTTTGCTCGCACTTTCATGACAGACGCCATTTTACGAGAGTGTTGCATTGTCGCTAACTGTAAAATGGAAAAAATAAGTAAATAAAATGGGTTATTAGTAAAAATATGACATGCTATAACAATCCACCTCAGATCTCATAAACTAACGATATTAAAATTGGTGATATTATATACAGAACATCTTTTCTGTTTGTGTAACCGAGAGGTCAGAAGGTTAACGTTCCGACTATAAGATCCAGTTTCGAATCTCACCATAGTTGATTTGTCAAGGAAGTGACCTTGACAGAATCGACCTGAGGAGACTAACCCAGCGTGCGGTACCTTTGAGGAATTCCTGAAAACCACACTACAGTTTGGCCCAAGCATTGTGAGTGAAATTGGTTAGATGGAACAGCCAACAATCGTTGAGCTAGCATGAAGTTACAAGCCATCGTGACCGAGGATTTGAGCGTATTGTCTTTGTTCAACTGTGAATCACCATATATTATTCATCCTCTCAGAAACTGTAACTAAGATTTGCTCAGCATAGTTACAGTATACTGGTTGGCTGTATGGGCGTTGAAGAAACATGAATGTGCTTAAGCGGCCGTCCGAAACAGGGATTACCTAGCTATTCTGACAGACGGGTGTACCAGGAAACGAGCAGAAAGTGATTACAATATATATATATATATATAGACGCCTCAGAAAAATTTAATTCCGGCCGAGACAAAGCGCAAGTTTGCAAACAATGACTACTACTGCTAATACTGCAAAGCTCTTGCATGAATTGAACCCTCTCGGTCATTGGCGTGTTTATTCGAAGACTAGGTACGTAAAAATTCGCTTTCCTCTCTACCGGGCGCTGATAGCTTAGGTATAAAATCCCCGACTGATGCCAAATCAGTCGGGTTTCGATCACGGCTTGAGGCAAACGGATGTCTAGCCACACTGATGAACTGTGATACAGCGAGATTAGTTTGTCTGTTGATGACGATATATATATATATATATATATATATGGTTGGATTGATGTGAGTTTGTGACCCTGGGTTTCACGCTTTTTAACACACACACACACACACATGTAGAAGTCAAGTGACTTACCTGCCAACATGGCTGCCTCCTTCTATTTCCTTGTAAAGGCAAGCCAGCTGATTTTACCTTATTTCATGGGAGAGCGCCTATTACACCAGTTGGGTTGGTCCATTTTGTTAGAATGGACCTTCCCAATACATTTGCATGAGGGGTCTTTATTCAGCTATATATTTCTCCATAAATGACTCAAGTCAGTTTGGCTTTGGCTACATTTGCCTACTTGTGTGCTAAACCACTGGCAAACTAGCTAATATTCAACATGGCGCTGTGAACATACACCCGTAGATATGATGAAGTCATAAAAGATATTCCCAGGAAAATCAAATTGGTTGATGATACTTTGCTCTACGACACCGGCATCAAAGAGGCATTCTATCATACCTTTGATTTTCTAATGAGATGTGCACAAAATGGGATTGTACTCAGCAAAGACAAATTCCAGTTTTGTAAGGACACTGTTCAGTTTGGTGGCCTTCAAATAACTTCATCGGGAGTATCTCCCTCTGAATCTATGCTTAATGCTATTTTAAATTTCCCTGTTCCGAAAACCATCACCGATGCAAGGTCTTGGTTTGGACTGGTAAACCAACTTGCCTGGGCATATTCATTAAGTCCCATTATGCTACCTTTTCGGGACCTTGTTAAAAAAAAACTCAAAATTCACCTGGAACCAGACCCTTGAGAAAGCATTTCAGGAATCAAAGCAGGTCATTGTTGAACTAGTAAAGCGGGGCGTCTCAACATTTGACATCAACAGAATTACCTGCTTAGCTCCTGACTGGAGTAAAGACGGCATGGGATTTTTGCTTCTTCAGAAACACTGCACATGTGCAATCGAACGAGCCCCTGTCTGTTGCCCTGAAGGCTGGCATCTTGTGTTTGCTGGAAGCAGATTCTGTACTGACGCTGAACAAAGATATGCACCCATAGAAGGTGAAGCAGCAGCTATCAGCTGGGCACTTGAAAAGTGCCGCATGTTCATACTAGGTTGCCCAAACGTTATAGTCGTGACCGACCATGAACCACTCAAAGGACTTTTTGGTGATCGAGATCTCAGCAAAATTCACAACCCTCGCCTATTCCGACTCAAAGAGAAAAGCTTGAGATATCGTTTCACCATGCAACACTGCCCTGGAAAATGGCACAGAGCCTCTGATGCTATTTCCCGCAATCCAGTCACTACAGTACAAAGCCTACTTGATACATTCTCCATAGAACCCTCCCTTATAGAAATTGATGAATCCGATGAGACTTGTGCAACAATGAGATTGACAGCCCTCACATCAATATCTCAATTAGATGATAATCCTGCCATAACTTCCCCTGACCACATTCGTTTTGCTGGTCAAGAAGACACACAATACACCCTATTACGGAAAACCATAGACAATGGTTTTCCAAACAGTCGTCAAGCAACACCACCTACAATCCGGGAATACTGGGAAGTTCGTAACCGCCTAAGCAATGAAAATGGCCTAATACTACTTGACAGGAGAGTAGTGATACCAACCTCCCAGCGCAAGAACATATTAAAATGCCTACATTCGGCTCATCAAGGAATAGTTGGCATGAAAGCGCGTGCCAATGACTCAGTTTACTGGCCTGGAATGAATGCCTCAATTCGCAATTACAGGTATAATTGCATTACATGTTCAAGGAATGCCCCAAGTCTACCACATGAACCAATCCAAATGACACCTACACCTGAATGGCCATTTCAACAGATTGTAATGGATTTGTTCTATGTTAAATCCTTCACATATTTTGCTTGTGCAGACAGGCTCACTGGATGGCTCATTCTGTACCGCATCAAGCCAGGGCAAGCGGTTGCTTCCAGGTTGATTTCCATCTGCAGAGAAATATTCCAAACATATGGTGCACCTGAGGAACTTAGTACAGATGGTGGACCGCCATTCTCAGCTTACTCATTCCAACAATTCCTAAAAACCTGGGCTGTTAAGCAAAGAATTTCATCAGTGGCCTATCCCCAGTCTAACGGACGTGCAGAATTGGCAGTCAAGACTGCAAAAAGACTCATAAAAGACTGCACAGGACACCAGAGTTCCTTGGACAATAACATGGCAGCACAAGCAATCTTGCAATATAGAAACACCCCTATCCAAGGCATTGGCTTATCACCAGCGCAACTCCTGCTTCATAGACGTCTTCGAGATTTTATCCCATCGCACCCACAGTTATATAAACCACACCCTGCATGGATAGCCGCAGCGCAAAAACGAGAACAGAGATTATCCAAACGCAATGCAGACCTCATCGAGAAGTACAACCGTACTGCACATGCACTATCCCCACTTTATAAGGGTGACACAGTCTCCATTCAAAACCCAAATAGCCGTCGATGGGACATAGCTGGGCGAATAGTAGAGACGCTTCCCAACCGTCAATATAGAATTAGAGTTGCAGGATCAGGCAGAATAACCCTGCGGAACCGTAGGTTTCTAAGGAAACTTGAAGCACCCATAATCAAGACCCCCATACCAAGCGCCATGCCTGTGTCACCTGAGCCGACAATTACGGATACATGCAGACCACATCAATCTGCCAAAGACTCGGAAAATGGTGACATTACATTACAAAATAAACCAGCGTCCCAGGGCCCTACTCAATCACAGCCATCAAGAACGAGGATTCCCAGGGCGCTATCCCGACTACTCCCGTACAATCAGCCAGGCAATAGGGAATTAATTCCTCCCCAACGGCCAATATGCTTCCGCAATGGGGAGAGGAGGGAGATGTAGAAGTCAAGTGACTTACCTGCCAACATGGCTGCCTCCTTCTATTTCCTTGTAAAGGCAAGCCAGCTGATTTTACCTTATTTCATAGGAGAGCGCCTAATACACCAGTTGGGTTGGTCCATTTTGCTAGAATGGACCTTCCCAATACATTTGCATGAGGGGTCTTTATTCAGCTATATATTTCTCCATAAATGACTCAAGTCAGTTTGGCTTTGGCTACATTTGCCTACTTGTGTGCTAAACCACTGGCAAACTAGCTAATATTCAACAACACACACACATATATATATATAGTGTACCAAAAATATGTTTACAAACATTGTGGGCGAGTTCCTCGCATCAAAACAAGAACAAAAAGTCCATATAAACATCTGTCTGCAAATCCTTCGTTTTTGAGTTATTAAGTTTAATGTTTACAGTAGACGCTGTTAAATGTACAACCTAAAATACAATCCAAAAATATTTTACAAACTTTGGAGCAAGTTCTTGACACCAAAACAAATTAAAATGTCGAAAAGGCCATCGTTGTATCTCAACACAACAACTCATAACAAATGTTTAAAATGTTTTCCGCTAGCTTCTACACATGCATGCACCCATTAGATCATTGACTAGGATACGCTTTCAAATACTCCCCTATGAGGTTGAATGGTTTTGCAGACCCCCATGACACGTTGATGAAGCGTCTCTGCATTATTAATGTCTGCTGCATAAACCAGTTATTTTAGGTGGCCCCACATAAAAAAATCCGAAGAACTGCGGGCAATGGAACTGGTCCTTCCCTATCTAGTCACCTTTCATGGTAGATGTCAGCCAGTGCATCACGAACAATATGACTAAAATGTGCAGGAGCCTCATCATGCATGAACCCACATGCGTCTTCGTATTAGCAGGGGTACATCCTCTAGCAGGTCTGGAAGTGTGTTCAAAATAAATTCCCTGTAGACAGCTCCCGTAAGATGTGCTGGGAGAACATATGAACCTATCAGACTGTCACCTACAATTCCAGCCCTCATATTAATCGTAAACTGATGCTGGTGTCTAGGCTGTATTGCACTATGAAGATTCCGATCTACCCACAAATGTTGGTTGAGTAAATTTGTTATTCCATGTCTTCGAAATGTTGCCCATCCGTAAACAAGACTGAAGAGACAAACAACGGATCGGCAGTTTGA